>JAAMPD010001959.1:0-18475 GCA_025266255.1 Trissolcus basalis | reverse complement strand
GGCATTTTGCCTTAACGCCTAGGAAACCACGAAAACCTAGGCAGAGTGGCCGGCCGGAGGAATTGAACCCCCGACCTCCCGAATGCGAACATGGCAGCCATAGCCATTTAGCCAACAACGCTCGGTTCAAAATAAAAAGTAAATAAATCCATTGTTTGTTTTACATTTGTTTATTTTGTTATTATAGTTTTTCTATTTTTACATAACAGATTGCAAACAAATTTTTGACAAATTTGAACTGAGAATAGTTTTGCAAAAAGTTGAGAATCAAAAATGAGATAAAAAATTTGATTTTTTATTTTTGAAAGATGTAAAAACAAAATTTGGGTATTCACAGGTCCAGAACTTCTTTACCATTGAGTATACTTTATAATAGTTTTCTGATGTCGGTAAAGTTGACGCCTGTCGGTAAAACAGAAATTTTCTTCTTCTCTTAGCATCCCTCTCGATGCAGTAGTCGATATTGCAGTTTGGTCAGACATTGCTTATCAGTAGAAGAACAAAGATCGACTTCCACTGTTTCAGTTTCAACAAACCTGCCAACATTTGATCAACTACTATTGGTATCAAATATTTTCATCCATTCGTATCATCTATTTAATGCTCCCAATCAATTTTCAATTTCGAGAAAAATCGTTTTCTAGATTTCTCCCTCGTCATCATCCAAATATCCTTTTCTCAATTTGTAAAAACCGAAAATGATCTTCAAACGTCAAACATTAAAAAAAATGTAAAAAACAACTATCCCTAAAACTCCAGAATATCAACAAACTTGAACGGCTACAGGTAGTTGTTCAAGTGAGCCCAAGCAGAAAACGTTGTTTGTCGTTTCGCAAAAATGCAGAGCTCTGTTTCATTTTTAAAAACGTACTTCGTTATCACCAACCCGATCAATTTGATTTCGTTATATAAATTGCCAAGACCATCGGTTTGTTTTCGAAATTGCAAAATGAAAATGAAATAAAAAAAAAAGAAAATACAGGAACCCATCATTCATTTCTGAAAAGGTCAAATTATATAACTTCGTATTCAATTAAAACGCGTTTGAATAAAATTGAAAAATGAAAAAAAAACGGAAAACAGATCAATTAGACGAATAGAAACAGAAAGAACATCAATTTTTACAGGGGTTTCTATTTTTGTCGTGTAATCTGAGCCGATTATCATGATTCCGCCTAATACGGACGATGACACTTGTGGCCGATTAAATGTTTACTTAAAAAAAGTGAGATAACGCTGGCGTCGCGAGAACGCGAAAGAGCGAGCGAAAGAGAGTTTACGAGGGGCCAGAGAATTCGAGAAATAGAAGAAAAGTTGGCACGCGCAATGCGGATATTGATTCACGGCGGTACAGGCAGGCGCTCCGACTCGACTCAACAACTCGAGTCCGTCGACTTGTTCATCCGAGAGCCACGACGGTGGAGGTGACGGCGACCCTCCTAGAATCTCTCTCTCCGCCCCGACCCTTCGATCCCAACGTTAAGCCCCAAAAAATGTCATCGTTACGAGTTCGCCGGATGACCTCGAAACACCACCAATCGATTCACATTTTCGGGAACAAAAAGTAAATCACATTAAAAAACAGGAAAACAGAGAATGAATCAATATTTTGCTTTTTCCACCACCCCCAAGGAGACAGACATTTTAATAATCTTTTTCGACGGTCGAATCGATTTCAAACTCGGACTACAAAAAATGGGTATTGATAAAAAAGAAAACACTCGCTCTGTTTATACGAGATGATAAAAGCCGCGTTGCACAACTGTTGCGAGATTTCATCAGTTTTCGATAAAAAAATTTTTTCATAAAAAGCTCTTCTTTGAATGGTAGAGATGAAAGGTCAGATTCTTTTTTTAATTCCAGTTTTATTAGATCGGAAGAGACATTTGTTATCGAGTTTCAGCTTGAGATTTGCTTTCTTTTATTTTTTTGTTATTTCAGCTCTCTCTCTTTTGGATGGAACGTTTTGTTTTGGAGGGAAAGAAATTTTTTTTTCGAATGACGCCGGTATTTGCGGGGTTTCATAAGTCAAGTCATCTGAACTCATTAGTGTCGTCATCTATTGGACTTCGCCATTGTAAGGAGAGTTCGTAATGCCCGCAGCCAACCGGTTTGATGTCTCTTTATGATGCGGATAAAATAATAAGGTTTCTATACAAACGCGACGCGCAGACCTGATTTGAATGAAGGGCTTTGATTTTGCCAATCGTCAACGCAGAACTTTCAAGCTGGAATTAAAAAAAAAGTTTCATTCACAAGACTGGTAAAATGAGAATGCAATTTAAAAAATCGTCGAATTTAATTTTTCATTTGCAAATGTCGTTGAATTTCTTTCACTCGCAAAGAAGACGCGGGATAATTTTTGCCAACGCGAGGATTATGTTAATTTCAATTAACATATTCTATAGAAAAGTTAAGAACTGATCTTTTTAGGTTATCGATTTTATTTTAACCCTTTATTGATACACTTATTTTCGTTGTCCTCTTTTCTCTCTTTACAGCTTTTACCCGATTATTTTTTTCTGCGCAAGGCCATTGGCACCGACTAAGGGTTACGATAAAAAAGAATATCAAACATTTTTGCCAACCAAACCGATTTGAAATCAATCTGACTTTTTTTTTTTTAATCGACGGAAAAACTTCACGGAGAGCTTTCAAATTTGTTCGTTTATTTATTTTCCGCTGGATATTCTTTTTTATCGGTGGATGAAAAAAATGTCAATTTATAAAACGTGTCAAAGCCTGTTGTGAAAGAAAAAGAGCATTTACGAGGATGATATTTGAATTTCTAAACACACATTTGTATTAGAAAGTGTATGTCCGATCGATCAATATCGGATTGATGGTATAATGTTGATCGGCCGGAGAGAGCATCCGAGTGGAATTACAGAAATCAAAATGATCGAATGAAATTCAAAATTACTCGCAGTAATGAGTTGTCTGCGTCATATATACAGCGCGTATATAGTTATAACGCGACGTAGGACGCTGTGGGTGTTCACCGACCGAAGTCGAGCAGCAGAGGTCACCGAGTACGCTGACCTACTGATCCATATTTGTCCTTGCAGCTTACCCGAACTTCCAAGTGGCGGACAAAAGAACCTGAGCATCGAACTTTGGTTAAAAAAAAAAAAAAACATTATCCTTATCTGTCCCAAAAATCATTAGTTCTCAATTAATCTTGACTTTTAATTCCACCGAGTTACGATTAAAAAAGTTGTCGACATCAAAAAACGTAACTTTAATGATGAAACGAAATGAAAACGAAATAAAAAATGTCAACCGACAAAAGTTTCAGCTTGATTATCCAAAGTTTAATTAACCCAATAAAGTCATATTAATTCAGTGAAAATTTGATACGAATTTCGTAGAAAGTAAAAATTGTTCGATCCTCAGGAGGCCTGTAGACGCACCTACCTGGTATTCATTCTACACAAATTATGCGTTGGAATAATGTCTGTTCTCTTCATCATAGAACAGCGGTTATTTTTTTTTTTGTTCATCAGTACAATATTTTTCAGTATACATGTTTTGCATACATCTCCAAGTTGGAATTTAAATTTGGTTTGGAGGATCGGAAAGTGAAGGCGTAATCAAAAATGTCAAGACTACCCCAACGGTGATACTATCTATGACACTCGAGCCCCCCGACCCAACTAGTTTTCATAAACCACATGTCGAAGCGATAAAAAAAAGAGCTTTCTTTTAAATGTAAATGTTGAAAACAAGTAAACAAACAAAAACCATTAAACATTTCCAAACAAAAACTTGAAACAAAAATTAAAAATTAAAAATTAAAAATTAAAAATTAAAAATTAAAAATTAAAAATTAAAAATTAAAAATTAAAAATTAACTCAGCAAAATTAATAAAAAATTAGGAAAGAGATAAGAAGAGGGGGATTAAATAAAAACTGAAAATTTGTGTTTGAGAAGCTGACGTTTTTATTGATACTGTTTTTTTTTCGGCGAGCCGGCATGATACGGCCCTGAGCTTATTTGAAGTTGAGCAAAAGCGCGCGCAACTGAGAAGGGAAGCTCGCGGAAGGGTGGCTGGAGGGGTCCCGGGGGAGGGGGGTGACAGTAGGAACGTCGAGAACTGTGCCCTCTCGAGACGGGGATGATAAGCTATGGTGAACGCTTGCGCGGTTTCCGTCGGGGCTGGCAGAGGGAGATCCGCGAGAGCATATAGTTGAGCGAACGTCTGGCCACGAGCTCGAAGCTCGACGTAGGTAGTGAGTGGTATTTCGGACAAACGGCCGCGACGGGCGAGTGTGGCAGGCGCGAACAACCGAGGGCACAGATAGTGGAGAGTGTTTATGTGCGCGAGTGTGAGCGACTACGTTGCTGGTCGAGCTTGGAGTGGAAGCACTCGTGAGGGTGCCCCCGACTATTTCTGATATCGCCAAGTGTGTGTTTTCTTCCCCCGACGGGGCTTTCTTTTCACAACCCACCCAACTATGATCGTCCAGGGAGTACCAAACGATGACCAGGATCACTGGTTAGCCTGAGCGGTCTCTGCAGGGTGCCGTTTTCATGCTGTTAAGGGGGCATAGGCCGAATCAAGCTAGTGCACTTGCACCCGGATCGCCAGCAGGGCAGAGGCTTGAACGCATGTAGGAACATGGCTGCAACGAGCCCCTGCCTCCCCCTAGAGGTAAGAGTGCGCGGGTGCGCGCGCAACCTAACCACTCTGCTGCTGATTGCATTGCTATCTGGTTGCCTACCAGCTCAGCAATCAAGCTGCCCCGAGACAAGAAAACATCCACAAATGAATGCCAAAGTCATAATCACAGGGCCTCAAACGTACCGCCCGAGGCGGACGCTCGCCTCTGACTCTGTTCCGACACGGTCCCTCCCACCTGCAGATCGACCTGATTTTTGCAAATCTGCTCGAATAATGCGCCAATGCTGCACGCAAATCAGAATAGACCTCTTTTTTGGCCTCGCTTTGACCTTTTGGTCCAGCTGACCATTCGTTGGTTCGCACCACTGGGAAAATTTTTAAACCAATGCGGAATTGTAAATGGTTTTGTAAACAAGAATTTCAGGAGGTCGGTGGGAATCTAAAGGGGGGTCTGCAGCGACTGGAATCACCGGAGGTTGGAGCTTTTTTTTTTCTTGTAGTCTTTGTAGAATAATCTGGTACTTTTTATTGAACGAGACTGAATGAGTTTATTTGGGTTATTACGAGTATCAGAATGACAGATAAGATAGATGGAAGTGTTTGGATTTTGGGACGGGGTGTTTTGGTAAGTGATAGATTTTTGTGACGAGGTGTTTTAAATTTTGGTTAGGAACGGTGGGATGAGATTTGGGGGTGTAAAAGTCGCGGGCTCGGCGATAAGGATGACGAGAAAAAATGAGCTCAGCAGCTGACCAGTCTGGTTTACAGTCGAAGGAGCAATTTCAGTGGGGTCAACTGCCATCTTGGCAGGGTTTTATTCTGCAATTGCGAAATGACCTGTGTGGAACAAGGAGGACTTGTTTCTCCCTTTTTGAAAGTGCTGGATTGTTGGGTTCACTCGATATAACCTTCTTGTTAATGGTGTTCCTTGCCTCGTAACTGTTTATTCGGACATTCGAGTGGCTGAAAGAAAATGAGAGTGAATGTAAGAGCTTTCTTAAAATCCACTACCAGCCGGAAAAGCACTTTTTGTAATTTAATATTTAATACCAGATGGAAAGACATTTTCCATGTTATGTTTTATTTATTTATTTATTTTTTGTTTTTTTTTGGAACACAAAAATTAGAAACTTCATATCGTAAAATAAACTTGTTTAAACCTTAAAAAAAACTATTACAATGTTTAAAGGTGAATGTCTAATCAATAAAATCAATTTGTTGTGATTTTTATCTTGCGTGAAAAAAAGGTCTGTAAAAAAATGACTGATTAATTATGTGACAAATTATAAAAAAAAACTCTTTCGACTATTACTGAGAGATGATTATCTGCATTTATGCAATGAAATTGGAAAAAAAAGTACGGCCGATAGTCGAGAAACAGTTTTTTTTTAAATTGCCTGAAATTGATTTTCAATAAACAGTAAAAAAACACGATGTTAAAAATTATCATGCAAAAAAGTAAGGTGAAAAAAATATAAAAACATGACGTGTAATTGAGGCGATGGGAACATTTTTTATTGCATCGGTGGATATTGAAAAATGGAAGCAAACAAACAGACAAATAAACAAACATTGATAACAGCGCCGGGTTAGTCGGGAGTCATTTTTATTTACATTCATGTCGTTTGAGCATTGTTAATTCACTGGAAAAAGTGCGACCAAAATAACCTGGCGTGTGGTAAAAATTGCAGTGAGGCTATAAAGGAGTGCAGTGGCGCAATAATTAGACCCTTGGTGCACAGTAAACGCACGATGCAGTATCAGGCCAAGGTCAATGTCACTTCTGTGAAGTTGACGACCGAAAGTTGAAGGAAAAAATAATGAAAACAGAGAAAAACCCGAGAAGGGGTGTGATGCGGTTTGGAAATTTCTCGTACGCCTCAATTTCATTCAGAAAAAGTTGCAGTCAAATTGAGCCACCCCCCGGTGTTGTAAAAACACATTGCTCCACTTCCATCGGTCGACGTGAATTACCGAAATGTATCATTCAATTAAGATAAACGCGATTGCATCAGGGACGTAAATATTTAAGTCAATTAATTCCATAAGCGTCATTCGTTTGTTCTTTCTCCGTGGCAAAATATGTCGTTTGAACATTCATGCTGTTCATCGATCGGTAAACTTGGGAGTATCATGACTTCGGACGAAATCATCGGAGTGGAAAAAAGCAATATCAGCTCTCTGTTGCGACGAGTCATTGATTTATTGTTGTAAATTTTAGTACCAGCGATTGACGTTTTATATTTATGCCGCGAATTTTTTTTTTCCTTTTTTCTTCAACACGAATTTTTATTACGAAAATTGATTTTGTCACAGGGAAGAACACAATTTCACAACACTCGCCATCTGAGTCGTAACTTGTCGACGTTTCGCTTTGAACTGTGAAACAAAAGATTGAACAAAGTTGAGGGTACGTGTTATCCGGTTTTGTAAAATGGAACCCAGTGATAGATACATTGTTTTGTCAGACGGGAGATAAAGATTTGAGAATTCAGTGATGGAGAGTAGTTTTTGGTCAGACGGGAGGGAAAACATTTGCAGATTGCAGTGATGTGGACAGGTTTTGGTCAGACGGACGATAAGGATGTGAAAATTGCGGATTTCAGTGATAAGACCAGGTTTTGGTCGGGCGGATGAAGATTTGAGATTTGAAAATTTGGTTGAAAAAGGGATTTGTTGGTCGGAGCAGAGCTGAGTTGAATGATAAATGATGAGGGGATGGGCGTGAGGGTAATTATGAAATTTGGAGCATGAGTTTTGTTTGGTAATTAAGATTCATATTTTTGCAGGTTGGCAGCAGCGCAAAAGGCGGCACAAGGAGAGACTGGATACACGAGTCAGCTCAGGAAGAGATTGCCCGGACGGGGTGGTCTCGGTGACTGGGTTAGCTCTGGAGGGGAGGTAATAACTCACTGCATCCCACACAATTTTTTAATATTCATCTTGCTAATATTTGTCAACCCAAAAAATATATATGTTGTGTGCCATTTCTCCTGAATAAGTCACGAATTTTATCATTAGAAACAGGAAGTCGTATAGTTTGGTGTTAGTGTTTTGTAACTCCTACTCGGAGGAGCACTGTGTGAGAATGTGCAAGGTGAAATTGCAAGGTCCACCATGAGAGGATGAGGAGGTTCAAGTTGAGAATACCCAAAGATGAATTTCTAGGAGAATAGAACAAGTTTAATAATTATAGAAAAATTCGACATTTGATTATTTGCATGGTAACAGTCAAAGCGATAGCAATAAACATTATGTTTTTGTGACAATCTTTTTAGTTTGTCAGCAGTTGCTTAGCCGAGGTAGAAAATGACAACTTTTCGTTGAATGAATTTGGCGCAATACAATTATAATTTCATTAAAAGTACATTATACAACTGTAATTTCATTTAATTAGCTCACGTTATTTGATTATTTATCTGCAATTGTCATTAATTTTGGAATGACCCTAGTGGAACGAAAGTCAATGACAGTTTTCATTCAATCGTATTTTCTACCTTACAGAATTTGCGAACTTTTTTGGTTTTGCACATTTAATAGCCAACAAACAATTAGATTAGTACAATTTTTGAGACAAAAATTATCGCCTGGATGAGTTGTTTTTCTTTATTTTTTTTTCCTGCCAAGTTCATAAATGAGTCATTTTGATTGATAATAGAATCCAAGTAGGGAAGACTATTTAAAATGTACAAGTTTGGTTCGCAGGTACCTGGTCAGTCGGCAATGGCGCCAGGCCGGGATCAGGGTGGAGGGGCGGGTGGGGGCGTGGGCAATAAAGGGCCTACGTCATTGTTCATCTTGAGCGAAGATAATTGCATTCGGAGGCACACACGCTTTATCATTGAATGGCCGCCCTTCGAGTACGCCGTCCTTCTCACCATCATCGCGAACTGTGTGGTGCTCGCACTCGAGGAACATCTACCATGCCACGACAAGACTGTTCTCGCACAGAAGCTCGAGTCCACGGAAATTTATTTCCTTGCGATCTTCTGTGTCGAGGCGAGTCTCAAGATCCTCGCCCTCGGTTTCGTTCTCCATCGCGGTTCCTATCTAAGAAACATCTGGAACATCATGGATTTCTTCGTCGTTGTAACCGGGTAAGTTTCAATTCAATCAATCCCACTATAAACAAATAAAACATTTCAAATATCAAACGTCCCACACTGAGGAAAATAAATTGTACCATTCGAGCGGTTATTAAAATGCTAACTGGTAAAATCTTACTATTTTTAATGGTACCATTTAAGTTTACCATTCAAATCGTAGGATCATAGTGGATTTTTGACTCAGTTCAAACTAACCTAAAAAAGGATCTACACTAAGAAAAAAAATTCTGTCAAATATTATAATTTATAGATGAAAATTTACTGAACTATACTAAACTAATATTAATATTTCATGCTCATTTATCAAAATTTTCTGTAAATTTTAATATTTTTTCCTGAATTTTAGATTTGTCCTCCGTACAGTTCAGAAAATTTTGATAGAATTTTTTTCTCCGTGTCAAATAGTCAAATAGTGTTTTACCATTTAAATTATAAATTTATACGATTATGTTAGAATGATTTTTTTAATTAAATATCGTAATCGGTACCACTAATATTTCTACTGCTACAATTTAGTTTTTTCAGTGGCAAGTTAAAATTTATATATAGGTCCATGCAGCATAAATGGGGCATGTCACATAAACGTCCCATTTATGCAGCCACTGAAATATACAGATTTCAATTAAAATGAAAAAATCAATTTTCGTACCATTTATGGGGAAGATGTACGTATCTATATCAGTCCAATTTATGGATCCATATATGAGTTTTCACTTGGACATGTTTTTTTTTTATTTTAACTTGTCTCGGCTAAATATTCAAGCGTCTGATGTTTTTGAGACTGAAAAAAATGATTTCCTTGGTTATTGATCTTGAGTTAACAAAAGACTAGAAAATAAAAGAGACGGTTTGAAAGAATGTAGAATGAATGTTGGGGTAGGTCGATGACCGTGTTCGCCGAAACAAATGTGGACGTCGATCTGCGTATGCTACGTTCCTTCCGGGTCCTCAGACCCTTAAAGCTGGTTTCAAAAATCCCAAGTGAGTTGAACCATTGGCAACAGCGTGTTTCTCCCGAGACACTGTCCGACCGAGTCTCTTAATTACTGAATTTGTTTTCAAACTGTTAGAACGGTTTTAGCTTCTTAAAGCTTCCTTCCAATAGTTAGGACAGGCTAGTTTTGTTGATGTCCGTCGTTGATGACGACCAATTTGAATAACTGAATACATAAAAGAGTTTTTCAAAACTGTTATAGCAATGTAGTCAAAGTTTACCACTTTAATTAGTCTAGGTGTGTTTTTTTCCAAATTTCCTCAGGCAGCTTTTAGGAGGAGGATGATTTTCTGTGACTTTTTTTTTGTTGCTGATTTTGATTCAGAATCGTTTATAGAGGTTAGACCGTCGCGAACAGACTGATCCGACGTTTTTATAGATAACTAGTATGTGCCTAAGTTAGAGAGTCTAAGTCGCGAATAAGAACTGGAGAATGTACAGCAAAAGTACTATATTGTGACGCAACGTTGAAACGAAGGTGTTTCTATATTTAGGTATTTCTATCTTTAGCGACTGTTGATGAATTATACAGTTTACCCTATATTGGAAAACACGTTAAGTATCGAAACATTTCTCACGAGAATATATGTTTCCTAGATAATGCACTTGAGGTCTTATCCTTGAAAATCAACCGCGGTATCATAATCGATCCTTCAGAATCCATAGAATAATTCCGACTTAATTTATTCTAAATCATTCCCATCAGTTTCCAAGCTGTAAGTTATGGTACTCCTTTTTCATCCTTCGTATATCAAACCACCACTTTGCATTCTATTTTTACCCTCTTTTATTTTTCATTCCATTTTTTCTTCTATTATTTTTTTCGCCTATAGATATTCTACTTTGATTCTGTTTTCTTTTTTTTTCGTTCTTGTTATTTTCCATAGTGTCATCAGTTCCGATCCGAACCGAAGCTGGATTAATTCAATTCAAAATTTAGTTAGGCTAAGCTTCAGTGATTCATAACTTTGTTGTTCTCCTGACGAATTATTTAATGGAGCTGGATCTATTGAAAAAGTTTCGTGAGAGATTTTAGAGGACAGTCTCTGCTTTTGACATTTAGAGTGTAGAAAATTCTAATCCACAGTATCGAAATTATATTTCTAGAACATTTATAATTTGTACTTGTGATATTAGTATGAAACATTACTGAGGTAGTAAATAATTTATATAAACTGCTTATTCATAGACGTTAGATTTTATAAAAAAAAAAAAAAAAAAAGAAGAACAGATAGAATAGTGAATTGTGACGTTTCGAATCTCAAGATTTATCTTGCTTTCAATTCAAGTTGACTATTCAAGTTTCTAGAAGAGAAAAGTTTTTTCTGTTTTGATACATGATTTAATGTGATATACGTATTTTAAATGTCTAGTTTAATGATATATTTAAGAACATAATTAGGCTAGATGAATAAAGATTAGAATATATATATTGTAGTATATATAATTAGTTAAATAGCGCCATAGAGTAGAATGTAGTAAAGTGTGGCGGGGTATGTGTGTTTGGGGCAGGTTCATCACGGCGTTTCCGCAAGGCATAAACCTGGATATGGATCTGCGCACATTGCGTGCGATACGCGTGTTGCGACCGCTCAAACTAGTCTCCGGCATTCCGAGTGAGTAATGTCTCAATTATTGCCCGAAAAGTTTCGAGGGACATCAAAAGGATCCAAATAAATTATTTCATTTCAGCGTCAATTTTTCTGTAACAAAATGAAAAGAGAAAATGAAACAAAAAATTGTAATTATTAACTTTTCACAAAAACTTTTTTTATTTAAGGTGACAAATTTGGGATTCAAAAGTTTTGTGTTCCTTCTTTGATGTTATGTGTCAACAATTGTAAATAAATTTTAAGATCCGAATCTTAGGGTCTGAACACTTATTGCAATATCTTTTAATCTCACGTTATAAATTCTTTTTTTTTTTCAATTTTTTTTGTATTTTGAGTAAAAAAATTGGAATTGAAAGATGTCGTACCTTCTTTGATGTACTGTGTGTTAATATTTGTAAATAAATCTTATGATGGATGTTGAATCGAAACAACCGACGATGAATGGTTGTTTTGTTTTTAATGAGAACAAAGTTTCAGCTTGTAATTTGTGGTGCAGGTCTACAGGTCGTGCTGAAGTCTATCATCAAGGCTATGGCACCCCTGCTACAAATTGGTCTGTTGGTCCTTTTTGCCATCGTGATTTTCGCTATAATCGGCCTCGAGTTTTATTCGGGAACCTTGCACAAAACGTGCTACAGCATAGAAAATATTTGTAAGTTTCCATAAATCAAAAGTATATTTTTCATTGATAATTTTTAAACATAATTTTTTGTTTAACAACATGTTTGTCATCACATTTATAGCCAAAAGAAGATGGGCCATTTTTTGAGACACATTTAAAATTATTATTTATAATTTATTTATAATAAATTAAAATTAATAACTTATAATTATTATTATAAATTGGATCAATTTATTCAAACTAATTTTTTGTTCCAAATCTTGAGTTACTTTATTGGATTAGAAATGTTCATATGACCACATTTATGGCTAAAATACAAGACAGATGTGCCATTTTTGAAAACATAAATTGTTATTTGGATAGCTTCCAAATTTGTTTCAGAGTTTGAAATTTCAATTTGTAATTGTTAGTTATTTGATAAAGCAAAACGGATGGGATTAATAAAAACTGGTTTTGTTTTTGTCGTGCAGATCAAATCGTGAAGGAGGGCGAACTGCCAAATCCATGCAACACAGACAATGAGTCCGAAGCGCCTTTTGGTGCTCACGTATGTAACGCCAATATCTCGATCTGCGTTGATCGCTGGGAGGGACCAAACAACGGCATCACCAGCTTCGACAACATTGGTTTCGCCATGCTGACTGTCTTCCAGTGCATCACTATGGAGGGCTGGACTGCCATATTGTACTGGGTAATGCTCGAAATATGTTCATCAGTGTTCATTCTTCCTCGGTTTTCTCGAACACAAATGAATAACTCTACCAAAACACACTCAGTTTGATTATAAATACAAAAAGTAAAATCATGAAAAAAAATTTTTCCAAATCATGACATTTTACTTCGCGGGGTACATACCTGTAAAGTAGACATGAAAGACAACTTTTTGTTTAGTCAATTTTGTTTAGTTGTGAAAGAATTTTTTGAAAATAGATTTGTTTTCTATTTCATGATTTACAATGTTTGTTTTGTTGGTACAAGCACAACTAGAAGTTACAACACTACACATGACATGTCTTTGGTTCTTACTTACCTATCATCCTGAACCTATTTGATGTTTTTATATTAAACTATTTATTCAAACACATAAAGCACTCTAAAACGAACAAAAAAAATATATGACCTGCAAAATACCGGGCGGTTGTTGTAATTTACATAATGAGTATAAAATTATCTCAACCGCACGACAATTACATTAGATGGTACGATATAAAACAAAGTTTTTACAGTGCTTACATATATATATTTTGGTGTCTTTGTGCTTTAGTGTTGTTTTCTTTGTGTTGAAAATTTGCTTTTTGTGAGTTTACGTTTGTCAAAAAAAAAAAAGATCTTATCGCTACCCTCAAATGCTTTTGATTAGACAAAAAGGTACTTTGTTATATAACAATTTTGATAGGTACAAAGTACAAGTATTTTCCTTGGTAGTTTTGTGTTTATAAAATCTCCCGTTTGGTTATATTTTGAAAGTATATTTTAATTATTTTATTTAGTAAACCCCCCCATTTATAATTGATTGAATTTTGAAAAACCCAGAGCTTAATTTTTTATAAAACCAAGGACAAACGTAAACTCTTGTATGTTTCAGTGTTTCTTATGTATTGTGATTTTTTCTCTTTTTCTGTCTATTTTCTATGTCTACTCAAACAAGACCAACTTCTCTGCAAGAGCTTATCTCAAAACGACTTGATGTTTTTCATGATAAATTTTTACTGATTTTTTGATCGACGATGCAATTTCTTGCAACTCGTGAAAAGAAAATGGAAACGTTCATTTCTTAACAAGTTGAAACCACGAGAAAAGTATGTTTCCCATGTAGAGGTCAATTTTTTTTCTTTCTGGTTGAGATAAGCATCGTAAACTACTCATGTGCTGCGCCCACTCGTTGCATATAATACTATTGTAATGAATGCTAACACTGACGTATATATTCACGTTGCTCAATATGACACTGCCAGTTTCAGCCCTCTGTATCTTTCTAGCTTATATATAAAAAAAACTGAATATATGTGTAAATTTATCTCTTCTTCAAAAATCATCTCATAGTTTTAGAACTAGAAGTCTATCAATATTCAAATCTGTCCAATTTATTGAAATTTCTAAAAGTAGAAATCGCGAAGTGCCATTTATAATTAGGATTTCAAATTCATCCAAAAAGAAAGTACAAACATTTAGACTTATAATTACCCATGAAAAAGAGTATTAACTTCTTATGAAAAATTGTTGTAAATAATTTTGTGTAAGTATTAAGATGTAAAATGTCCCCAATAAGCTTCGACTGTGTAAATTGGTGTGAAATAATTACCAAAAAGAATTCCCAAGTTATTACCAAAGAAATATTGCTAATTTGCTGCGACTATTTCTAAGCTCGCTGTTATTAACATTTTTGCATCTTGGTGGTCCCATTGTGCTTCACTTTCAATTGCAGAAACACTAATCCGATTGATGTTACAGACAAATGATGCTCTCGGTAGCACGTTCAACTGGATTTACTTTATACCTTTGATCGTCATCGGATCATTCTTCATGCTAAACTTAGTTCTTGGTGTCTTGAGCGGGTGAGTGGAAATCTGTTTGAATTTTCAACGACCGGTGCACCAGGTTGAAAGATAAATTTGCTTCAAATTTTCCTTTCAATCTGTCCACGATAGCCAATTGCAAAAATAAATTCCAAACAAAAAAGAAAAGTATCCAAATTTAAATACAAAATTTTGTAAGAATAAAAAAATAATTGTATCTGATCTGTTGGTTTTGAGTTTCGATTATTGTTTAATATTGGATATTGTTTTGTTTTGCTGTCAGGGAGTTTTCTAATGAACGAACGCGCGTTGAAAGACGAGCCGCGTATCGAAAAGCAAAAAATAAACGTCTATTCACGACTGCATTCAGTTCGTATTTAGACTGGATCACGCAAGCAGGTTTACTTATTTTCTACCTTGATCGTGTGGTCTACCCCTTCTTTATGATCACTTTAGTTTTGATTTATCAAAAGGCGTATTTATCAGACCGCAGTACTGTAATCTGTAAATTATTGCCAGTAATGCAGCACACAACCCAGTAACGCTAGACCGTGCTAATGTTTTTTAAAAGCCATGCGGTATCGCTAAAAGGGGCATCAGTTAAACTGCAACTTTTATTTACCTTTTCCTTAAACGTTTCATTCTCGAAGTAAAAGAGTGGATTGAAGTAAAAGAATGGATAAGAAGAAGAAAAAGAGGCGATCTTTGAGTTGTAAACATTGTTGAGATTTGCAATATTCGAACCAGCAATTGTATTTAGAATAGAGCTAGTGCAATTCGTATGCTTGTAGAGAATTTGCGAAGGAGAGGGAAAAAGTGGAGAACCGACAATCGTTTCTAAAGTTGCGAAGGCAACAGCAGCTGGAACGTGAGCTTAATGGTTACGTCGAGTGGATCTGCAAAGCAGGTTAGATATCTCGGTTGCTTCTTTGAGTATCTCATTTTTTGCGCTTTTCATGTTCGAAATTGTCCGCCAAACTTTATGGGTAACTTTAATCAACCGTAATCACCCTGGCTAGAACAATTTTGCGTCCGAAAAAAAAAAATTTAACATTCAAGTCGTATACGAATTTTTTACTCTTTCAGAGGAAGTCATCTTAGCAGAGGAAAGAACAACGGAAGAAGAAAAGGCGCACATAATAGAAGGTTCGTTCTAACTGATTTATGCATTTATAATTTTCGCAGAAAGAAAGTACGAGAAGAAAAAGAAATTAAAAAAGAATTTATGAGAACAAATTTTATGAGATAAGAATTTTTGGGGTTTCACTTTTTCGGTTATAAATTTGTGTCTTTTGTGTTTCATTTTGTTTCCTTTTTTGCAGCGAGGAGAAAAGCAGCAGCGAAGAAAAAAAGGCTGAAAAACATGGGGAAGAGTAAAAGCACGGATACGGAGGAAGAAGACGGAGATGACGATCCAGATGATGGTGAGTTGTATTGGACAGTTTATATTCGAATGATAAACAAAAAGAGAGATAAAAAAAGAAAGAAACTTTTTGTAAAAAAGAAATCTAAAAAAATAGAGAGAGAAAAGGAAAATCGGCAGTCTTCTGTAATGCTTCAGCAACTTTTGGTGTGAGAATTCATAATTAATAAAAAAGTCGTTCCGACTATGTTATAAAACCGTAACATTCAATACAAACTGTTTTGTTTTGTCTTCTTTTACTTTCTGTTATGATTTCTGTTACACTTCTTTATTGATCTGCATTGATATAATCCGTACAAATTTCTTTCCCTTTATTCGCATCTTTGAACTCATCAATTTAACTTTTTAATTTTCAAATAGGAACCGTCGCTGAGACTCAAGCATCCCAAACAATTTTTAAAGCTTTTCAACGGACTAACAAAAGAGATTGCTACGTCACTATCCTATTCATAATTGAATAGTATAAAGTGGTTAACTAGTCAACAACTAACTTCAATAAAAAAAAAGTTTGTCTCGTAAAAGTTTGACGTCAATTTTGTCGTAGTTAGTAATTATTCTTCATGTCGATATTCAAAGTTTTCTATATCAGAGTTTTTGAGCGTATACTTTTTGTGCTCTCGCTAATTTTTACAGCGTGATCATTCCAACTGATTCATTTATGCCCCAGTTATCGTTTCAGGTTAATCATTAAAAAACGTAACTATGACGAAATAAAAAAAAAGAGAAAAATAAAACATGAAACAATATTTTCCTTGACTGCTTGATCTTCCCTAATATGATGATTCTTTGACCATTTGGAAATATTTCTAACTTGATTATTTGCATGCATTTTGAAACCGAGGATTGTTTGAACGTTAATAACATTTTTGGAACCTTTTTCTATGGCACTTATAGTACTAGGCGACCCCATGAAAATGATTTAGCTAATTCTCCCACGACCACTTGTTTTTTTCTTTTTTTTTCTCCCCCCCAAGTAGGGCCCTGAAATTTTAATTAGCATTCTAGCCCAACTGAAAAAATTTCACAAGAGAAATTAATTTTATGGTTTTTGATATCTTGTGATGTACAACCACATTTTTTTCTCTTGTTATCTTGATTCTTTTTATACTGAGCTGATATTCTTTGATGGTACTGTTAATGATTCATAATGGATGTTCATAATTGAAATGAGTTATTTTCCGTGAATTGATTGCAACTACGTTTTTTTTAGAAATTTCATCATAACTCCATTGTTTGATGTACCTCGAGACCCATAGATTGAAAGTGATTTGAAGTTTTAAACTAGTTATTTTGCTCGCCATCTGAACGGAGAACTAAGTGTGAACGGGTGTATTCAACTCTGTCTAATTGATTTAATTTGAACTTCAATTAAACTGAATTTTAATTAAGAATTAAAATTAAAATAATAAAGTTAATAACAAGTGAATTAAAATGAAACTCTCGGTTGGATTTTATACGTCCTTTCACACGGCTATGATTCCTTTGTAAAATGCAACTGCTTCGGCATTCATTCAGGCTTGATTGAAAAAATAATGGAGTTAAATTCAATTGATACAAACAAAATCGTCAAGTGGTTGCATTTAATGAGGGATTGATTCAATTTACCTTCCCTTCCTCTTTCATTTTCTATAAAAACCAAGATCGATCAAATTCTAGTGGATAAGATATAAACAATCGTATACTCTAAGACAATAGCAACTTAATTTTTTCACCCTTTTATAATTTTGTCAATGAACATTCTAAACACACGCTATCAGATGATCTCCTTGTTTCAGAGCCTAACAAAAACTAAAAGGTAATTACTAATTCTGAATGTAACAGTATTTGTTAATCGTACCATTGTAACAAGGCTGTATTCTATCGTTTTACTTGTTTGTATTTGTGTTTCGACTAACAGATACAATGCCCAGTGTAACAAACAATGCATCGCACACAAACATGATATACATAACAGGAACCAACTATTGAATGTCATAATTACAGAATTTTGTCAAGTTAGATTGTTGGAGACATTGCGAGACTAATTATAGGTCAACAAATAAAAAACCAACTTAATAAATCAAAGAGTCAGACAATTGACAATTGAACAACATTTCATACTCGTTTGCAATTTTGACTCTCTTGTTTTTGTTTCGTTGTTTTTTATTATTTTTCATTTGCAGAACATTTATATTGTGATCCATGAATTAGCAGAACTTGTAGTTAGACAAACATTTTTGCTGATTTAGTTTTGACAAATAAAAACACGGACAACTTTTTCCTGCTCATGTGAGAATGGGCAAATCGATGAGATAAATTTTATCAGACTGATCAGCTGACACGTTAACCAAACGCCCGGATGTCTTACTTTTCTTTCGTCTTTTTCCTTTTTTGTTTCGGGTATTTTTTTTTTTTTTGGCACGCCAAAAAAACGTGTTCGTTGCTTTTTCCGTCGTCCCTTTTTTTGGGGGGGGCGCCGGACTTTCTTTGTCCGAGAAAAAATAAAAAATTTTTCGAAAACCGATCGTTAAGACGCTGATTATTATGCGCGAGAAAAGTTTGCAGCGTCGTAAAAAGGGGGAGGGAAGAAGCAAATT
>JAAMPD010001958.1:0-18458 GCA_025266255.1 Trissolcus basalis | reverse complement strand
TTTTTTTTTTNTTTNTTTTTTTTTTTTTTTGGAAATTTAAAAACGTAAAATCATTTCATTATGTAAACACGGTATATTGAAAACCAATCCAGAAGATGAGTATTAGTACTTTATTACCGTCATGAATTATTCACAATGAACTGCACATCAAGAATGTTTCATTACACACTTTATAACTAACGAATCGTGATAAAAAAAAAGTCTGCGGACAGCGAGGAAAACTTCATCTTGAATTCCAAGCGTGATATTAATACTTAATGGACACGTTCGTGAAAAATGCAGATCGACAGGATCGTTGTTGTATCTTTTTTGTTCTCCCCTGTCGCTTTTAATTTTTCTCTCTACGATGTCAGCTAATTTCTTTTATCAAACGTCGTTCCTTCATTTGTTATAATGAAACATTACGACATGGCCGACGACCTAAGTTGCGTCCGTTTAATGATGCAATGTCCCATAATGAACAATTTTATTTCATCACCTTTTATTTCAAACAAGTTTAAACTTCTCACGAGATTGCCAACATTTTTTAATAAACAAATTGTTAAGTGTCGGTCCAAACACTGACAAGTGATCCGGTTAATTGTATTATATCGCAAGGATCTTCTGGATTTATTCTTCCGGTTGTGCGAAGCGGAAAGGCTGTCAGTCAACGGCGGGTATCGTCGCCTCCTCGGCGACGCATAAAGATATTTCATTCATGGCGCTGATGAATGAGAGATGGAGGGCTGCTGCTGGGCAGGCGACGTCTACTATTTACTACAAGGGCGAGCGACAATGCAACTGCCCGTGGTCCTGTCATGACACATTACCGCGTATAAAGGAGACGCGCACCCGGGTGTACACGACACCAAACTATACGCTTTTCTACGCAGTCACTGCGTGTCTCAACATCGTTACGATAAATGACGTGGAATGGGTGCACGTCAAACCACAAAACCGAAATCAAAAATTTGTCCAAACTGTTCGGGATGACGAACAAAAGGCGGCGGTAATCGAAATTAAGTCGATTGTATATCCCGGTCAAAGTGAAGTGGCAGTAACTAAATTTTAATTGTCACCGAAATAAGACATCTTGCAAAAGTTTATCTCCAACTCGATTTTTAATTGTGATTAAATTGCCGGGGTGGCTTTGAGTCGTTTCTGCGAGAAAAACATTTTATAAGAGTTTCGCCGAGGTTCGCAGCTAATGATCTCGGGAACTTTGAGATGCCCGATCTACTTTTAAGGATCAGTTATAAAAGACGTAACTTGCAAAAAATTTGAACTCGTCTAGAGTTAAATAAAAAATGATCGAATGAATTTCGCGTGGATATTGGACATGGATTCAACGTCATTTACAAATGAGACTTGTTCGCAATTTATCAATTACCAATCTTTTCATATAAATTGTTTCTCGCAAAAAAAAACGTGAATTGGACAGTTGAAATATATTACATCTGTTCTTCAGTTCGCAATATTTTATTGACATTTATGGCAAGCGAGATCAGTATCATGAAAAGTTTTTTTATTTTAATCTTGATTAGATGATTAATCATATTATAAAGTTTTAAATTATTTTATATTTTATTATTCACTCCCCCAGACACTTTTAGTTCGCTAATAAATGTACTGTTCATTTAGCAGTCGAAGGAATTTTAAGTTTACACTCAATTTCAAATTATTCGTAAATTATTTGCAAAATATGCAGGATTAGAGAAAGAAAAAGTTAAACTCGATAAATAATTCCGGTAAAATATGAAAACGTTCGGAAAGAATGTTTGTTTCGCCGCAGAGCAGTGCTAAATATTCGAACCTCAAAACACAAGCAGCGTGACTGGCATACCGACTGAATTGTTTTCTTACACGAGGTCGTAGAGTGGTTGAAAAGTTCGTACGCGAGCATATCAAATGAGATATCAAACGCATGCGAAGATACGTTTGAAGAGCTTGCATGAAACGACTATTATAAATTGAACGGCCCTTATCATTCCGTTGATAACATAGCCCTTCATTATTTTGCCGTTATCGGAAGGCGACTCACGACAAGACCTTTTTTATATTTGCATGGAAAGACTACATGTTAATTGTTTTATAGCTGAAATTTATAGACCACGCGTGGGACGAATAATTAGCTCGAATTTATTTTGCAAACGGTCAAATTATAGCATCAAAACGTAGTCACGAAATTCATATTTTTTACAAAACATCCGAACTTTATCTGATGTTAGATACCAGCGTGGAATAATGCGAAAAATCTGTCGAACTTTTCGCATTGTTCGCTCTCGCGTATATTTTGTCACGATTATTATTAGGTTGATCGTTATTTGAGTGTTTACGAAGCGCGCTCCAAAATGGACGCGGACCACTCGAGTGTGCGGGCTTTTTTCTTTCGCAGTTATGATAACTCGATTGTTGATGCTGATGATTTTGCTTGTAAAGTTGGCACCAGAATGTTTTACACAGACAAAGCCAAACTGTTATATCGTTCGAACTTTTCAATCCGGCGATGCATTATCTCGACTCTCCTCATAGTCTTATAGCTTCCCGATATTTTTTACTCTGCTTAATGTATATTCAGTTTTCGAATCGTTCCGGTATTTTTTAACTTCGTAATAATGTTGAAAAAATATTGTTCAAATAAGTTGGAATAGTTTAATAACGCGTTAGAAAAATAGCACGATTTTACACCGAATTTGATTGGAAAATATTACAAATGTGCGATATTCGTATTTGTGGAAAATGTTCAACAACATTTTTGCGAGATTCGAATGGAAAAATTAAACTTTCTGTGTGTAAAACAAATTGAAACAAACTGATTTGTTTTCGAAGAATCGATAACCTCGCATTAACAAATGTTGCATGTGTGCAACATGAAGTTTTTGAATGAATATTTTTAATTTAAAAATTCGAAAAAAATTTATGCTTTTGAATCATATTCTTTCACCTCTATTGATTTTTTGAAAATAAATATTGAAGAAGAAAAGCAAAAAATTGAATGTGTATTTTGCATAGGTGTAACATCAGTCACTATATAAAGAGTTAAAATTAACTCAATCAATTAAAAGAGTATAAACATTAGCTATCTGGTTACGAAGGACCAATTACGCAAAACTTAATTCGGCGGTAGAGTAATCTGCGAGGTAGACATAACAATATACGATATTATTCTGCGGCACTTTGAGTGAAAAAGTTTCAAAACTCTCGGTTAATTCTCAGGCGTGCAAAAAAGTTTTCTCGTCGATTTTGTACCTCGCGAATCGTATGCCAATTTCCGTGCATAAATCATTGGTGATGAAAATTTCTCGATTCCAGCGTGCTTTTTGCCAGCCGGGCTGCTACGGCACTTTTCACCTGGTTAACAAACAGCGAGATAGCTGTTTGTTGAAAAACCGCAACGAGAAAAAAGCATTGAAAATATCGCCAGGAAAATATGAGAGATGCGGAAAGTCAAGCGCCAGGGTACGTAGTGTATGCAAAAGGGATCGGTGGGCGTGTGCGCGAGCACACACGTCATTACCAATTTTCCAGCTTTTGACATGGCCGCAAACAAAATGCACGAGAAATTAAAAAAGAATGCGTTTTACGTAACACCGCAAAGTGTACTTCTTTATTTCTACCAAGTTTGGCACTAACGCTCTGAGTAATGCACTTTTCCTGCTGGCCATCGTTGCGGTCATTAATTATTATTATTACGCATGATATAAGATGCAACCTGTTTTTTTTGTCTGCAAACAACTTTAATGTCGGCGTTTTTTTTCTAAACTTCCAGTTGGAATAAAAACTTTTTAAAAATAAAAATCGCTTTGACGTTTCTGTGTCAACGAGAATTTTACATTGCATAATTAACAATCCAGGCAAAAACATTCATACATGCCTACATATATGGTTGCCACACGAAAAAAAAATTAACATCGAATTTCCATATTATTAATACTGTACTTACTAAATGAGGAAAGGAAATATTTGTACTAATTTTTTTTTATTTATGATTCTATATTAAACTTTCCCTATCGATAAAATAGTTCTCATTTTTATATATAAAACTGCACATAAAATACATTTATTTATGCAATATTATATTTGAACATCATATGTGAATATGTATGCAACCATATATACGATATGTATATATAATCATATTTGCATCATGTCTGGCAACATATATGTTGTCCTTTACCTGGCAACATTGTAACCGTTGAAGTGTAATTTTATGGCAAAATCGATATTCAAAAAACGAAGAGTGCAGAGTTCCTAGCAACGAATTTGTAAGCGCGATATTTAATTTTCACGCCATTGTCTCGGTAATAAAGCTGAATTTATTTCTCTTGTCAAGAACTCGAATTACGAAAGAAAATTAAGGTGCACAATTTACACAAAATATATTACATTTTACAACTTTCTGTTACCCGGTGAAATTTAGTAACTTGTAAAATTTTAAACGGCCACGTTAGCGTTTCAATAAATCCTCTCTTCCACAACACGGTAGTAGCTTTTGTCAAGTACTAATTATTTTTTTAATTATCATCATTTCGAATGTTACATCAAACAAAAAGCTTGAACTTGTTTCCGGACAAAGTTGTTTCCGGTACCATCAAACGAATAAATGAAATAAAAGTAACGACATTCATGTATAGAATCGTATACCAAACAACTAAAAAAAAGTAAGAGGAAAAGCGTGCACATAAAATGTCGGTGCGGTGCAAACTATTTTCCGGGTACTGAAACACCAGTCAATATAATTTTGTGACGGGGGATCGTATCAAAAATTATAAATACCGTGAGGAGGAAATAACGTTCGTGGAAGAATAAGAAAGTTGTGACATTTCCATTCGTATTTTGTTAGGCGGGATCGAATTTATACTTTCCGACCGAAGCGCCCCCTTGTGAGCACTCCCTGCCAAGTATCCCGTCACGTTATGCTTTGTGTAGCGCGAAGTATCGCCGAGATAAAACCCACCTGAATTGCGACACTTTCTCTATTTTTCGTGTGAGAAAAAGCTTGCAGATCGGATCGCGCATTATTACTCGCCGTCATTGGTGTGGGTAATTGTCGATTGCAGTCGCGATAAAACCCTTGCATATTGCCGCCCCGTTTTTTCTTCTATTTTTTTGTTGTTGATACCGACAATTTCAGTGCTTTGCATTTTGAATGTATTTGCGTTAATTGTGTTGTCGTCAAAATCGCGCCTCCGGCGAGTTATTATTGCCTCGGTAATTTTATTTACGCGAGGCGCACTTTTCGGCTCATTATTTGCGTCGTTTCATGCACTCAAATCGCATGTCCCGAATACTAAGGATGTGTACTCGAATTAACGAGCGCCACATTTACCTTTCCAATCCAATTTTCTGACATTCTTTTTTTCTTTTCTCTTTCAGGCTCGCTAAATTTCTCCGTCCAAAAGACCACAAATTTGAGGTTCGTTGCAATTACGCCGAAATTTGCATGTAAGTAGTTTATTCATAAAATGTATCGAAATTTTGTTTCCGATAAGAAACAGATCATTCGGTCGCCATATAAGCCGAACTGAAAATTCACCGATTTCAAAAGTGCTGAGAATAATGTGACGATTTTTATCTCTAGCAATTTGCTTAGTTAAGGTACAATCGTATACAATTTTGCGAAACACTCGAAGTTTGTAAACAGTCTACAAATAAGTTTCTAATAATATCTTTGAAACATTTCTAAAATCTATTCTTGATTATTTATTTTGAAATACACTGTTTTAATTTCGTTAATGAAAGAGGTTTTATAATGAAGCTAAACATCTCTACAATTGATTACAGCCAACAAACTAATAATAGTAAGTATTACGTAAAAAAATTGAATTGGCGTAGATTAAAACCTAATTGATTTACTGGACAAATTGAAAGTCGATTAACACTGCAGTTTTAAAAATATTTTACTTTTAAGTAAGTGAGCATGAAAAAATCGTGCCATGATAAATTTTTGTAAATCAAATTTACAGGGTATTAGATTAAAATCTTATTTTTAGTTTGAAAAAGGATAATAATAAAACGTAGGTCGAATAAATTTTATAGTTTGGAACCCTAAAACTACGCTTCTTGATGCATGTCCCAACTTAACAGAAAACACACTATTTGTTTGCAGCCCTAATGCAAACCGTTTATCTGGCCAAAATTTAACGAAATTTAACAGTGAAATAATGTTCCAGCTGTTTAATTTAGTGCGACCTGGGAATCTGTATCGATTCAATACAATATTATATGGAAGCATGATGAAATTTGTCTAACGGAAACTATTTTCAACGCAAATTAAATTTACCAGGTCGTATTAGGGTATAAATAATGTTCTTGTAATAGAGTACGAGTTTATTTTTACTTATTTGTTTACGCTATGCATTATTTAAAATCGTTGTTTTTTATTCAGACGTTCATTTACACGATCGTTGGACCAATAAAATCATTAAAAAATGAATAAATGTTGCATCGAGTGGGATATTACAGTGAAACACTGTTCTCTTTTTAGTTCTGACAGACGCGTATTTTCTATATGCGTCAATTTCTGTTTGATAAAATATTCAATTGGAGAGAAACAAAAATCAGAGTGAAGTATGCGCTTTTCACTGCAATCGATACTTGACGGAAATATTATCACATAGGATAAAATATATGTTATGCATGTGCTTATCGTTAGTTTTTGACAAAAAAAAAAAAAAAAAAAAATCCGCTCAATTTAGTGAATGAATAAATTATTTTTCAAACGTGCAAAAAATAGTTGAAAAATTAACATTTAAAAAAGACACTCTTTCCATTCTCTCTGATGCATATAAAAAACTCATATTGTCGGCATTTAAACTCGACCAAAAATTCGTGACGGATAATCCTGCTAGAAAATTCTAATAAAAACACAGCTCTAATGTCCATATAAATGCGCGGGTGTAGTTGCATCCTAAGCCGCGGGGGAAAAATTGAATCCGCTGATATCGTTCTTCTCAGTACACATTTCAGCAAAGAGGTGGGAATTCAAACAAGTATATCAACGCGTCAGTTTATCGCTGTATCCGCGTTCGCTATATCGGCTACAACACGAGAACTAATCAAGACGTTAATCTTCGTTCAACTTGTACATATGTAAATGAATCGCTGATACCCAAGCTGCATGGTCGAATAGAATACAATACCATCGTAAAAATGTAAATCTTCGTCCTGGATAACAATGTCTCGAGGTCACCTGAGGTGTCTCATAAAAATTCATTTAAATGTAACTCAAAACGTTGGGAGGTGCTTTTTTTTCATAAGGGATCTCAATTTTTTGCCTCTCTTTTTTTTCAATGTAAAATATTTGATAAAAGTTTGCTTTCTTGCGCGATTGTCGATTCTCTTTAACCGGGATTAGTTACACGGAGGCGAGGTTATGAAACGAGAGAAAAATGTTGCAAATTTATTTTAAAAATCACTCACACCGTAACAAGTGAATAAAATGGACGTACGTAGGTGGCGTTATCCCAGAAGTCGTTTGCGTAGTTGGTTGCGTTGTATTATCATAAGCATGGAGTTTCATCAAAATAGATTATTTGGATATTATACATTCCGCTGGGATTAAACTCATTTTTGAGCCGCGCCAGGCCGCTTTATCATGCGTTTCATTCAGAACATAGAACCAGAGCACCATAATTTTCATGTTATACAAATCATTACTTTTTATTATTAGTCAGATTTGTGTTCATTTTTTTGATGAAATGTAGAATTCTTTTTTTTTATCTGTTTGTATTTTTTAAACGATTGGTTTGAGGAAATGACAAATCACGAAGCCGTCTAATCACCTTGCATTACACTTGGCAGTGCCACAACGTACCAAAGTGGCATCGTAAAAATGTAAATCTCGGCTTGAATAATATTCGCCGAAAGCGCAACTTATATATTCGCTGCGAAATTACTCCTCGCGGGGTGCGGGCAAGAAGCATAAAGTGCTAGCGTCTCCCTGGGGCACCCTAGCCACATTAAACACTATCCACAACGGTACACACTATCCTCTGTACTTGTGTTTACGAGAAACTTCGGCGAGGCCATATTTTGCGAGGTCGCACGTGTGCGTGCGTACCGCTTTCGAGGCTGCTTCACAAAGTGCACAAGTTACAAATGTCCCGATGATAGTTGCGCGCGATGCTCACCGCTCGAATTTGTAATAAAGGTGCATTTTTTGAATTATGAACGCGCCGTAACGGCGAAAGTTCATCTCACAGCACGAGATGCGATAAAATTTATTGAATTTAATATCCTGATTTTCGAGGGCGCCTTTCTTTTTTCATTTCTTCTTGTTGGCGGATCGATTTGTTTGACGATAATAATTTCAGCTTTGCTGACCCTAATAAAGTTTTGCAAATCACTCTCCTCGTCGCTTCAGCCGTATTCTCCAAGTGACGCATTTCAAGTCCGACGTTGCTTTACATTTAACCCGACAAGAAATCTTCAGCTTAGTTTCAACAATCCAGAATAATCAGGTTGGTGTAAAGTGATCGCCACAACTTTACAGATTGAATATCAACGAAGCTGTCTTTGGCAGGACAGTAATACATATAACACGCTTTTGCTTCCAAGTTATGACGAGGTTTGACAGCCATTAAGATCTTTAGTTGGTGAAATAATTTTCAAACTTATTTGCCGAGTTCAACACTAACTCTAAATCAGATGGTTGGATCAATTTTCTTCCTTCAGTTGTATATTCAATATCAGAATAACTTTGAATATGACGTGTTTATATAAAGGCTTGTTTGAAGTTGAGCATTCTTAGACCACTACAAAATTATTTTAATTATAATTAATATTATTTTATAGAGCATCTTTAAAAATTTCAAATATAATGAATCTATTGAAATATAAAAGTTCTTTTAGTAGCAGTTGTGTAGTATTTTATAATAAAGATCATTTTGATATAAAATGCTTAAGTGAAAATATAAAGAAAGCTTAGTTTTTGTAGAGTTGTGGTGAATTATTTTGTAAAAATTAATCGTTAATTTCAGTTAGAATTGTCAAGCAGAAAGAGGGTCGTAGAAATTGCTAAATTATAACCTTGATACAGATAATGTTTGTTCTCTTTGTTTTCCGTTATCTTAACGATTCTTTAGGTCGACCCTCGAAATAAGGTTCATTTATCTTGACCGTGGTACGCCCTCTTGTGCTTAAAAATCACTTAGAATAAAATGTACAGACACAAAAATGCCGAAAACTAATGTCGCTTCTCAATGTGCTCTCGATGTTCTTCTTTTGGCAAAAACAAAGTTCGATTGGTCTGAATTACACGAGACCCAACTGCGGAATAATTTACTTTCACGGAAAAATAATAAGTGGAGGAAAAATACAAGAGGCAAAAAATGTGAAAAAATATTTTACATTTTCACAAAAACATGTTCGCCTTCTTTTTAACGAATGGAAAATACGAGAAAGTTGTATTAAAAGGGAGAAATATTTTACGCGAATTAATGTTCGGCAAAACAACGTGGAAAAATGCGGCGATCAAATGAAAATCCGCTTCGAATGATATTTAAACTGCGGTGCAGCCACAGAAACGCCGCGCAAATAAATATTTGAATTTAAATATTTGCACGATTCAAGTAGTACAAAGCGCGTTTGGTCAGACGCCAGTGTTTGTGCGCTACGTCCGTGCAGTATTGCGCGAGGAAATGTTTCTTCTGGAGACAGTGAGAAAAAAATAGGGGAGAGAAAAGTTGGTAAAATTAGCGACGATTCAACACCGAAAATTCATTCCAGAGTAGACGTGGCATTTACGAATTTCTCCTTCATTATTCTGATAATTATGCATAGGTAGTATTAAGTATGAATACAAATGTGACTAATAATACTCTCTTATGAATAGAGCTCCAGTCAGCTTATAATTGCAGCGGCAAAGCAGCAATGCATAAGCAAATGTGTAGGAGGTTACATATTATCGAGATGAATATGTACATACTTGGCATACCAAACGACCTGTATTTATACGACACACGTCGAAGCTTGATTACAAATGTTTTTTACTCGTGAATGGAAAAAATTACACGTAGGGTGACATGATCTAAAAATGATCATCTATTCTGGAAACACAATATAACTTCAAATTTGCCAAATTGTTGAACATTCAGGAAAATAAACTAAACATTAAACTACAGATATTGATTAATAGTTTTTATAAAAGTTCGAATACAATTGTTGAAAATGTTTTTTTAGTAATTTCAGTCATTCAATAATTAACGCATCATGAAATAATTTATTGCAAATTTAAAATCATATTTAAAAAATGAATAGAAAAAAAGACATCTCTTGAGTTTAAAACAGGTGTAATTTGAAATTTTAATTGAAGAAGAACTTACCTCGGTTTATCTTGGCAGCGTTGTAAAATTCATTAAATTTAATTTGAGTAAACTTGAAATTTTAATTTTTGCGCGAAAAATTTAAAAGCTAATCGTTACTTGAGAGAAAATGTGAAAAATAAAACAAAACGTCTTCATGAAACGAAATTCACCGATTAATTATATAAATATTTATAATTTTATTTTCATAGAGCAATCTACGATTTCGAATTTGAAAATCAGGTTCTCTGTCAGATCCATTGATAATAACTGAGAAACAATTATTGGAATAATTTGGTGCTTATTATTATATTAAGCTTATTGAAATGAAGTGACAAATAATTTCATAATGTTAGCCTGAAATATCTGAGCATGATTCATTGCCCAACCAAATATACATCAAAAACGATTTTCGTTTACCTCATTATTTCTGTTTGTTCTCAATAACATAGTTAACATTAATCATAAATATCTTATTTCATACTAATTAAATTAACAATGATAATATTTTCATTGATTTAATGAAATTTTTAATTCTCAAAGTAAATTATTAACAGTGTTGATAGAATACTGTAGATTATGTGGAAAGTCTCATCTCAAATATTGAAATACCAAGTGAAGTTTAAAAAAGAATGGAGAAAAAAAAAATTTAAAAGAACAAACAATTTGTAAATATAATGAGTGAAAATGAATCAGGGGGTTGGGTTAATCATATAGGAAATGGTAAATTATATGAAGCGCAACATTCCAACCACAAGATTAGATTGAATTTGCTAGAATTTGAAAGTATCATTTCAGCACGAGATCGTGCAAAGGTTTTTTGACGACAAATGAAACATTCAGCATATAAATTCGTTTTGTTTGGCATGCTAAAAGGAATATACATTCAGAGCCATTCATTGAAGAACAATGCGCCGTCTCCTTTTTTGTCCGCGGTGTCGTTACGAGCGACACGATTTATTTTCCCCTGGGAGCGTCAAGGTGTTTTCCCTTTTATATTCCCTCTCCCTGCCACCATCGTCTTCGTATTTAAATTGACATTTTAAGGGGATATTTGAGTATTAGGACGAGTCAGAAATATATACGTATAAACCTTAAGATACAGATATGTATGTACACTGTCGGGTATGTAAAGTTAAGAACATTTCGAGGTGGATAATGGTACGAAATGAAAATAGCTGTTTTACAAGCTCGAATAATACTTGAGTCCAACGGTATACGTTAAGATTCTCCAGTGGGTTTTAAAATGTGGCTCGACGAGGAAAAATAATTGTACCACATCATTGTGTTCTTTAGTCTTGCAAAGATCCTGCATATGTATCTTTAAATATTTCCTCCTTAATGACATAACGATTATCTTACAATTATTTATTCAACATTATATCGACACAGTATAAATTTATATGTATATCCTAATAACCCACAAATTAATGAGAAATAGTTTTCGTTCTAAACTATGAACAACATTACCTGTCAAATACGAAACAATAGTACTGTACATGAATGTAGTATACAAAATTCCGAATATAAACGAAAATCGAACATTCAAAGTATTTAACCAACTAGTTTCAAACGCGTGCCTGCTATTAATTTTAATTTCCTCTAATTAACTCTGTGTTATAATTTACTGACACTCAAAAAGTTACATGAGAAACTGTAAAAGCTATTTGAAATTTTTTAATTGTACTTGTGAGCTAATCACAAACCAAATAAACCGAGAACAAATAACTAGCTTCTGGCGTCGACTGCTTTTTTTAAATGGGTGGTTAATTGAATGTAATAATTAGTAATTTGATGCCAAAAACATAGTTCTTTGTTCATTTGATTAAAGGCTATTATTTTTACCCAATCGTATGGAAAATCGAAATTTTACAATTTTGTACCGTTTTCCTTATATGATGTAGACGTAATTAATTGTGCTGATATCTACTACGAAATGAATGAATGAATAAATTTTCAAACAGAATCTATATATTGTTCTCTGAATTTCAAAAAGTAAAATTTTCTCTATTCATACCAAATGGAAAACTCGACTTCATTGTTTCTCTTGTTGAATGTTTCTCTTATTCGAAGTGAAAATGTAGAAATCTCAACTTAAATTTCAACTTGACAATATGATTGGAAAACAAAAACGGCTAGGGCCTTTCAAAACTATATGATTAGTTGAGAATCAGGTTATAAACAAGTTTTAATTCTAAGTAACGAACTGTTAAATTACACTTTTTACTGCATTAATTATAAAGATCACATTGTAATGAATCCAGCTTTGTAAAATGCTTGAAATGAGTGGCATAATCGGCTTGACCATTGGAGTATCACTAAGTACAACGAGCAAGTGATGTAAAATGTGATCAATACTTGAAGTTGTAGTGATGCGTGATTCATAAACCGATTCATTTGAATGGATTTTTTAGCTCTATCATAACTGCGTGAAACGTCAAGCCCTCGCAAAAAATTGCAGAATTTCACTCATTAATCATAATAGGTTAATTCCCGTATAGTTTTTCAACCTGAAAGGAGACATAATGTAATAGTTACTCTTCGATGTTAAGGACACGTGACATTTTAGGTATAGTGCTCAGCCGATCGATGCAATGCATTTAGTTAATCGAAAATGTGAATGTAATTTAACAAGTATCTTGTTAGCAAGGATTCCGTTCATTGTTGAAAGCTGAATTATCATTGGAAAATTGAAATTCGGCGGACGGTGTAAAATGGAAATTTTAAAACTTTTCAAAACCTTTCATCTGTATTTGCGAGACTCGCCGACACAAATAACTGAAAAATTTTGATCGCGATCTGGAAAAGCTTTTCAGCTGATTTAAGTTAAAAAAGTTCCCTTTTAAGATTGAAACTGTAGTTTCAATTCAGACTGAAATTTTCGGCAATTTTGCGCGACACACAATGGCGCCATAATTTTGACAAAAGCGATAATTCGTGTGGCGGGCATTAAAAAGACACTTTCGCAGTGACTCGTGCGACTTCGTTGATTCGTTACGCCGCACTTGACGGAATTATGTGAAACATTGTTTCGCGGTGCAATGAAGCGTCCGATCAAGTGCTGTCCAATCAGGTGTGTGTCATTTGGTTTCCTCCAATATCTATTATGCGCGAGTTGTTAACCAACCAATTTGTTGGCTTCCCTATTTACCGCATAATAATCGGGTGAGATCGTTTCAATCCCGCTTCGTAATTCGAATTGACGGACCATGGTAACCTCCACTGTAACCGCAATAAATTTTCAATAACAAACGTTGAAACAATTTTTTCTCGCAATGTTGGAGTGCAATCTGCGATACAATTGATTTAATAACAATCAAACTACTCATGTAAAAATAAACATAAATTGCTGTATCTACTCCACATAAATTCACTTCTCATGTAATAACATCATCGACACCAAGTATGGCTTCATTTTTTTTCATTATTTTTCATCTGTCTTATATTTTATGAATTTTCTCAAACTGTTTTTTTTGAACATAAGCTTTATATGCCAACTTTTGAAATATAAATAATTTTTTTTTGAACATCAAAATATCAATTTATATTCAAAGATGTTTTTACCATGTTCGGTTAATCATGATTTTTAATGCACATTTATGTTATTGCATGTTTTGCTCATAATAAATACGTGTCAGTTCAAATTTCAATTTATTTATTTCAGAAACCTTTTAATATATTTTTAAACAGTTAATTCAACCATTGAAATTGATAATCTTTCGAATGACTTCATTAATATTGCACAATCGTTTAAATTTATAAAACTTCCCGATTAAATTCGTATTTATTGTTTATTGAATAATTACTCAATTGCTAATGCTCTATTATGTATAAGTTTTATTGCACTCAATTATATCAATAATAACTTACAAAATGCTTGATTAGTAAAAAAATTATGATCGAAAGAATTTTATGCGAAAATAATAAAATCTCACTCATGATAAAATTTCCCATTAAAAATAGAACCCGATATTAATTTTGTCACAAGAAATTGCATTGAGTAATTTTTCGGTTTACAACTTTAAATCATTATGACAAAAGAAATGAATAGTTGATTCACCCGCTATAAAAAGATTCTCATTGTGAGAATGTTAATTTTCAAAGAATGATTTTCACTGAACTTACAAATTAATTAAGCAATTAACTTTGTGATAAAGATGATGGAACAGATAAAAAAAAGTAGACACTGAGGTGTTCAGTGAAGCTGAATTCTTGGGTTAAGATGAATTCCGTGGTGGCGCGTCCACCAAAAGAGAACTCCTTTAACGTGTTAGATCAGCCGGGTAACTTTATGTTACACTCATTTAGTCAGCAATAAAACGAAAGTATCCTAAGGGCTGGTCAGTGATTATAACAAAACGAGTGGTGAATTCGGTCCCCAACGTGAAAGCAGTCACTGAAAGATCTCCGCTGCATGCGCGCGCGGAATTCCGATTAGGAATCGAACCGACGAGACGCTCATCGTGTTAATTCGGGGCGAATTTTTGGCTTAATAAAGACGTGACGGCGGTCGCAGTAAAGCCGAAAGTTCATTTCGCGTGTAAAGCAGCGTGTCGGCATAATGAGCTTTACATTATTCCGTAGAATTCTAATGAAACCGCGCTTTGAACTTGATGATGACTACTTAATTGAACATTCGACTCAACAGATTGGCGTTTTTCCGGTCGCTTCTGTGGAACTGGCGAAATTGACGTTGATGGGACATTTGTCCGCGTTCAATTTCGGATTGTCATAGATCCCAATTAGTCGCAGACGATAGCTTTGTGCCTATTTAATTCAACATCGTGTGGCGAACAGGCACTCCTATTGTGCAGCACTGATGCCATAAAGTAACGCCTCAGGGTAATTCGGCACTTAATTCAAATTTGTACGTACGACGCCTATTGAAACACACCCTTCGAAGCCATGCATCAAAAGCATGTATCATGCTGCCAAAATGTATATCTGTTTACGTCCTCTTAGAATACGTAACTACCTGCGTGCTTTTTGCAACGGTGCTCTGCATTTCCAACCGCTTTTTTTTTTATTCCTCAGTAAAAGATTGACGGAGCGATTGAATATTTACGAGTCAAGGTTTCGGGACAAATCTGGATCCTGTGTTGCCCCAACCAATCAATCACTTTTAAGATACGAGATTTCATGTCCAAATTTGGGTTGAAAAAGCTCTTCCCATAAATTAAACTTCGTTTTTTCCCCCAATCGAAACTCGAGTCGAAAAAATTGAGCCTGCAAATTCAATCCTTCACAGAAAAAAGAATAAAACATTTTTCAAAGTGCATCATTTAGAATTGATAACACTTGGTGGCGCTGATTCCGCCTAGATGTGCTGATAGTTTCTCGATATTTTCATTTAAATTAAAACTATATTTTGACGTATATTTTTCATCATCGATATACGGTCAGTCGAGGGGACCATCAAAACGATATTTATATAACATCGCATTCGGCGCTGTGTTATAAATCATTCCAAGTGTCGGACAATTCGGGGATCGCCGAGTCGCCAGGGGCATCAAATACAAGAACAGACTGTGTAACATTGAAATAAATCTCAATCAGAGGATCAGTGCATATTCGTTGGCATTATCCCTCTCGGTGCTATCGACAAAGTGCTCTCTCACAAGGTCTCCATTGATAATGGTTCCTTTCTTCATCTATGGCACTTTAGTCTTTCCAGGTCAGTCCGTATATGCTAAATCGATCAGGGACCGAGTATTCGGCAACGGCACACCCCGCCCTTTCGTCCGCGCGTATTATGCACATCTTCGTGGCGGCATTAATTACGAGCCGCTCGCACCAAAGCAAAGACTTGGAACAAGAAGCGAAATTATCGAAAATTGTTCGACATAGCATTTTAATTGCCGATGCAAGAAACGTCTCTTATACAGATTAATTACACGTCCGAAAGTGTCCGTAACCCCTAGGTATTTTAATGGCCGCACTTTTATTGTGAGCAACATTTTTAATGAGCCGAGTATCATAACTGCGGCCCTTTTTACAAGTCATATTTCACGAGCCGTTCTTTTTTCAGGCCCTTTTTTTTATTCAATTTTTGGACTCCAAAAAGGATTATGTGATTTAATATGCACGTTATTGTTCCTCGGTATTGAATATGTTTCGTGTATAACAAAATTATAAGCTGAGTTTCACTCCTTTCGATGCTACGGCAATAAATAATACCCGAAAATGGTTGTTTTACAGAGTAAGTAAAACGCATTAACCACCGGCATACAGTATTTGATCAAAATTAAATTACACGGGTCAATGATTTTTTGGGTTGAATGTGGTAAATGGAATTTTCAACCTTTTCGAAATGACTTCATGGAGACTGAACAGTAATTCACAACTGACTTAATTGCAATTCGAATTATAAAAATTTGTGAAACAAACATGTGAAAAAAAAAATTCAACACCTAAATTGCCACGTTTCATTATGGTCAATTAAAAGACGATCTTTTGGGGCTTTTCAAATGCTCTGATTCCCTGTGTAAGTTTCAATCAGGGTAAACCTTAATTGGAATCAGATCGCATGAACTGGTTTACCAATCATCGACAGTGACAATTCTGAAGGATAAATATGCATAATCCACGTCGACCGCACTCATTCATTACCGACGATTGACTTGTCGATAATTTTGTTTTCGACCGAACTGATTTCGCTTCAGTTTCGCCAATGACAATAGGTAACCCCATGAGCGCGATAATTCTGAAATACTTTTTGAATCGTAGGGGATCACAGGCAGCTTGTAAGATCATTCTCAAGTGTTTTTGAATGAGAGAAAAGAGGTCCCATCGATCGGACTCGGTAAAACCATGCCCAACGTATGTCCGAATTACGAAAAGCAGGAATCAAACGTTATGTTTCCGCCAGCTTGTTCGACATAATCCTGACATTGTAGATATATCAAAGGGCATTTGGCGGAGGTAATCCTAATACAGTGAAAAATGTCGGGACTCGAGTATTTCACGCCGGTTTTGGGAACCCGATCGATACGCTGGGCACACGCCATTGTGTGGTTTTTAACTATCTTGTAAAAAACCTGTCAGTTATAATGTTGCACAGCATCTAATATTTTGATACACGTCCAACCATTCGACTTATAAAAATTTATTTGATAATGTTTTTTTTAATTTTCTAATATTGATATATTGACGAACATTTTTTCATGTATGGACTAATCATTAAAAATAAGGCAATATCAAAAAACAATGAATATAAATGATCATGCATGCTTGTATTGTCATTGTATGGGCAATTTATAACCAATACGTTGTATATTGCCAGTATGATTTCTAGAATTATATATTTCATGTATGAATAATATATGATAATTTTCTCTCTGAATTCGAATGAGTTAAAATTGCAAAAAAGTAGCAAAAAGTAGATATCTCTGAAAATTATTTTTAAGTGAATTTACACATATGTAGAATAAAAATGCTCATACAAAAAATGAGTAGAATTTCACTCAAAAATAAGTCCAGAAACTTGTTCTTTTTTTAACAAAAAAATTTCAATTATTCAAATTTAGAGAGCTTACTAGGGTTTATTCTTTAAAATGTTCTGTCTGGATTTTTTGTTTGAAATAGAATTTATGTATTTGAAACATACAATAATTTTAATGAGAATTTCAGACATATATATTTGTTTTAACAATTTCCAACTGTCACTTGGAACATTTTTCAAGATTTTGCAGTGTCACTTTAGGAGGCAGAAATTTAAGAGTTCATTAATAACTGTCTATATTAAGAATTTCTTTTTGATTTTTCTGACTCACAAAACAAGATTTGTTTCTAAGAAATGCGTTTTCTCAGTTTAGAAATGGATTTTATTTATAGTTAAGATGTTTACAAAATATATTTGTTTATCTACCTTGAGATGATTGTTAATAAATAGAACCAACAGCTTACCTGGAACAAAAACAAAGTATTCCATCAATATTAAATAAAATTCCAACCGATAAATTGATTAATAAGTATTTTAACATCAGTTCAGAGGTAATACAAAAAATTTTTAAAGATTTCTGGCTAATATTAACTCTGCTCAAGATTACGCCCAGGCAGAAACAGCCAACGTTTGGACGACTTTACAATTGTTCCAACGTTGGGCCAACGTCAATGAACGTCGTTGGGAGACTACGTTGAACCAACGTCGGATTGTTTGTATATACAAGGTTGGAT
>JAAMPD010001957.1:18484-34568 GCA_025266255.1 Trissolcus basalis | reverse complement strand
ATAAGAGACAGGGATTCTTCTGATTCTTTAGAAGAGGGATGAGTGTATTGCCACCAGAATGGTGTCGTTCCGGTTGAAGGTCCTTTTTTCGTAGTATATTGCCACCATATTGGAGTTGTACCCTTTGAAGATTCACCTTTGGTTGAAGATCCCTTTTTGTTTGTGTATTGCCACCAGATTGGTGTTGTTTTACGTGACGATTCTTCTGATGATTTGGAATCCGACGAGGAATCTTTGGATGAATCATCGGACGAATCTCCGCTCGATTCTCTAGATTGAGAAGAAGATTCTTCTGAAGACTCGGATGAGGGATGGGTGTATTGCCACCAAATTGGAGTTGTTCCACTAGAAGAGTCACCTTTAGTTGAAGAACCTTTTTTGTTTGTATATTGCCACCAGATTGGTGTTGTTCCACGTGACGAGTCTTCTGATGATTTAGAATCTGAATTTGAATCTAAGGAATCGTTGGAAGAAAGATCAGAAGAATTTTCACTCGATGTCTCAGGCAGAGAATCTTTAGATGATGAACCAGACGATTCTGATTCAGAAATATCATTTGAAGAGTTGTCTGAAGAAATGTCACTGGAATCTTGATTCGAAGATTTCTCTGTACTTTCACTTGACGACTGATCTACGGATATAGAATCGGACGATTCTGATTCAGAAATGTCATTTGATTTAGAAATATCATTTGATGAATCATTTAAAGAACTTTCACTGGATATAGCAGAGGACTGTGAAGATTTTTCTGAGGAATCAATTGAAGAATCCATGTGTTGCCACGAGTCTGGTGTCTTTTCACTTGAAGTATCATCTACGGGGCTAGAAATATCTGACTGACCTCCAGAGTGTGTATCCTCGAAACTGTTTATCCAATCATCACTGTTAGAAAAATCGTCGGATGATTCATCTAATGGTTCGGCTTCAACTGATCTTTTATGTATTTTCGTTGCAAATCTCGTTTTTCCTTCTTTATATTTGTTCCAAATGCTTTGCCACAATTTTGATGAGTCAGTTTCTTCCAGAGACTTGGCGACATCATCAATGTACCGGCCTACAAACCATTATTAAAATTAATTGTTTAAACGTTTACACAATTTATTTCAATTATTGAACTTTTATTTATATTTTAAATACCTGTAACGTTGCCCAATAAGCAAACTACAAGCACGGCACTTACAATACAAATTCTCATTTTGTATTCCTATTACCCGACTTTTTGTCCAATTGTTAATGAAGGCAAATGCTTTGTGGAATTTCTTTTTAATTTATACTTTTGTGAAATCAGGCCTGATCAAATAATATCAAGATTGATTTGCAGTGAATTATCGATATCTAATTTAGAGTCATCAAGTGGAACTTTTATATTAATAAATGAATATCACGTCCGGATTTCTGAATGGATCTATTTATGACTGAGCAATATTTGCGATTCTTGTCCGATCATACTATTTTATGAATAAAAAATATTTGTTCTATCACCTATTACTAAAAGATTTGAAAATGTTTAATCAATATCCTTGAGATTGTTTTCTTCGAAACAGTAAGCATAATTTATTGATAATCATCAGCTTTTTTAGAAAACACTTTGATAATCGTAAAATTATTTTCATATCACGTCCAGCAGATTACAATAACAACAACAAAAAGTCGAATGATTTAATTCGTTTATCTATATTTTTTATATTTAAATATAAATTTAATTACATCATTCAGTTGCACCATTTCAATGGGACGAAGAGCATCAATTTTTGAAAAGGTTTTGTGATGATATTGTATAACGAGGCTGTATAATATATACCCATGACCAACTCTGATGGAAAGTTAGCTTTCCATCTATTATACTCGTTTGTTACAACAATTGAATCGTTAATCAAGCTCGCCTTGATAATCGAGTTGCGCGCATCGCGACCGCGGCGTAATTGAAATTACGCATTTGCCAGTGTAAACGTTCAGCGAACGAATCACATTTGTCTGATGCTCATCGATACGTTTAAAATATCAATCTTACTGCAAAATTTACGAGCGTCAACTTTTTTGTTTCCCTCTGTAACTATACTAAAACAAACAAGCAGTGCATAAAAAAATACCAGCTAACGCCCACGCGTTGAATCACACACTGCTAGCCAATTTTAATTTTAGATTCAAATTAAAAATACAAATACAAATTCAATTTCATTTGGCTATGCTTTATTCAAGAATTGTCAATATTTATCAGTATGAAAAATGTATAATAAAATATATTTTAAATTATATTCAAAATATATTTTTATCCAAGTGGGCTATTTGGTCTTATGAAATTTTTACTTTAGATGGTATCGACAAATTATAATTATTGATATACAGTAGAACAATTTTATTTAAAAGTTGCTGACCGTTCTAATGTATAGTAGAAATTCGGCATCACCAGTTTAGTCGTCTGAGACACGCATACATACACATACAGTCGTAAATAAATTTGCAGTCTAATCCTTGAACAAGAATTAGTCAGGATGGAAGTACACGCTATGAATACCGATAAGTTTTTAACCTTATCAAAAGACTTGATAAGGGTACCCACGGTCGGCACAACTTTAGGGTTGTTTTGTGACCAAATCGCCTTTCTCCCAAACTTTACACAAGTTCAAAGAAATATGACGAACTTAAATGAAATTCTGTAGGGAAAAATGTTGATGCAACTTGTCGACAAGAAACTAAATTACAATTCTTGTGAAAATAATTTGTTCCATAAAATGAATTTTATATACAATAATTGCTTTATACTTTCAGCCTGGTGGCCATTTATTCATTGAGAGGACGAAATAACAACGGTGGAAATTCGCAATTAAATTTTTTTTCCTGCATCCCTCTTTTCGTTCTAATACAATACTCAGTCTTGATGCACTCATTTTACACTGAACAAGGTGCTAATGCAAATCGTCGGGTCTCTGTTTCTTAAGAGCCATTAAAGGATAATTACTGTCAGACACTCTTTGCGCGGGTTTGCTCGGATTCGCCAATTTACAACCATTTTGCCTGAGAGACGTCGATCAATACGACAGAATAATCACATTTTTCGGACGCATTTTCTGCCATTGTAATACCACTCGGACCTCTCTCGACACATTCAATTTTCGTTGCATTTATACGTGTACGTTCTAACGTGTGCAACACTTAGCTCAACACTTGTCTCTGATAAATAATTTACGTACTTTACTACATACATCAAATCTACTCCACATCCAATTTACTCTTCTTTTATTCAACGTATAATCTCCATTCAAACATTACATTTTTACTCTCTATAAAATTCCATTCAATTTTATCACCAATCGATAGACAATTCAGTTATTGATACTAACCTGTTTTACCTACAAATGATACAAATAGTAACTTGAAAATAAATAAATAAATGAATAAATAAACAGAAGAGAGAGAAGTAAGAATCCCATTTGATGGTCTAAATAACAATTTCTGAAAAAATATAAATCAAAAAAAAATGAAAAATAAAAAATTCCAAATAATTATATTTGAATTTTAATTAATAAATAATTTTTGATGTTATATGAAATTAGAAGAGAAAAGTTGAAAACTTGGTCGACAGTTGGATTATTAAGCCGTCGTAATTCTCAATTGCGGTTCGAGATCTGAGGCAGGCAGCAGCGCCGGAGCCCTTATTTTTATAATTCATCAAGAGAGCGACAGAAATTTATCACGTAAACCACGGGTGTCAGTAAATCAGTCCTAAAACCTCATTGTCCTGAAGCAGGAGTGTACAAAATAAATGTACATTTGGGTGTAAAAATAGCTTAACCGACGAGCGAGGCTGGAAAAAAGGGACTGATATATAAATTTGCTGTGACACCTGAGAGTGGAGAGGATGTGGCAACAGCGTTTGGCGAATGATCTCCGGTGAAAAGAGGCTGAGGCCCATCTGAGTTTGGGTCCAGTGCGTGGCAGCGACGCGCATACCTTACAGGTGTAAAACTCGGGAAATCATTCGTAAATCCAACACGTGACATTCGGTTCTGTCAAAACAAGCCTGTGACGATAATTATCACGACGCCCAACGATGGTTCATCACCTAATCAGGCGCATCTGAACGGTTCGAGCATCCGAGCTGTCGGGGTAAGAAAGCAACAACGACGACCGGAGCCAAGCTGCGGAAAACTTTTAATTACCGAAGTGAAGTAAAAACGCGCTGGTTGATGGTTCTATTTTTGCCCCCGAATATTGCAATGCGAATTTAATAGCAGGGTTGAAACGATGACGTTGGTGTCAAAAAAAAAAATTTTTTTCTTCTCCCAACCAATTAAAGCACAATCGGCGCTAATTACACGATTAATATTTGATTCGTGCGAACCGACAGCTTGATTCGATTTTAATTAGTTGGGTTTTGCAGCATCCGAAAACGTCCATTGTGCACGGTGTCCGCACGTCCGCTCTCTCTAACCCTTTTTTTTTATTCCGCCGCACGTTCGCACATTTTCCCTCCTCCCGACGAGGAAGAAAAAGACGCTTTCCTACGTGAGCATTTTTTCAACTAGTGTTTAGGTTCTATTATTCAAATCACAGACCGATCGATCGGCCTGCATTTTTTTACGGCGCGTATTTTTGTACGGGATTTTTGAGTGTGCGTTTTTACAGGGCGAAAATTCAATGTGAAATTATGCAAATCCGAGCGTATCGGCTTCTGTTAACAGTGGTAGTTGGCGATTATTCCAATTATTAGCTGTTCAAGTTCGTAAACAGATTAGTATCGGCGTTGCAGCATGATCTGTCTTTGCAGCTATTGATTGTGATTGGATACTGCGCATCACAACAAATGATTCGACTACGTGACTTTGTCCAGCACGCTCAGAAACATTCAATCCGCTCAATTGTATAATCGGGTTTTACTAACTACTCTCGATTCGTGTTGGTCATTTTACAAAAAAATGTATCTCCTTCTTTTATTACATTTGCATCAACCGGTTTTTCAATTTAAATTTAAAAAAAATATAATAAAAGGGAAATGTTGACATTTGATTTCTCTCTTCATCTATCCATCTAACTCTCTTTATCTATTTATTTAGTAAAATAGTTTTTTATCTCAAATCCATGTTCACGTTTTGAACAGAAAAAGAAAAAATAAAATTGGACATAAAAAATAGAACCAAAGATAGACACGAAACGTCCAAAACGAACTCATCAATTGTCAATGAAATATAATTTTAAACCAATATGAAAACATGACTTTTCTCGGTTGCATATAGTGAGCGTGAACACACTAGTGAAACCTTAACATAATCAAATTCGTCACAATGCAGCCGTGAATTTGAATTGTGGTTGACCCCGTAATCCCGCGTTTGAATTCGGAATTAGTTGACACTAAACGTCAGTGATAATGCAGTCAAATCAATTATTTCATTTTTATTACTAAAAATGAATTTCCATAAGCTGCAAATTTGAATCTGTCGTAAATCATTAAATATTTTCATGCATTAACATTTTAGCATGAGTTTGACATAATGAATTTGATTAGTCAGTCAACAATTCAGATCCTAAATTAATTATTTTGATTGTTTATCCTTAAAAAATTCTATGGGTCTGACAAACTCATCAAAGTCTGTTTTTCAGCCGCTAATTTGTTAATTTTTATCTATTAATAAAAAATATTTTCTTTCCTTTATTTTATATAAATATAAATTGCGTGAAACATCTACTAATAATTTTGAATAGAAAAAGAAAATTTATTCATACAAACAAATATCAACAAACAATTCACACGAACCAAAAAATATATTTCATTATATTTAAAATATATATCATACAATCTTTCTTATATCTACCGTTTATATTTTAAATATAATAAAGCGGTAAGATCTTATATTAATTTTTCTATAATATATACCTATAAAAATATATTTTTGTCCGTATGGACAGTCCGACCTGAAATAATGTTAGAAATTGAAAATAAGATGAGTCGAATGGTAGAACTTGTTTTAAAGACCAATTATTATTCGTTTATCATTGAAATAAGTTTAATAGTGTGCGATAGTGAAAAATGAGCTTATAAATAATGCATTGTTCTTTTTTGCCAATGAAGAAGAAAAGCCGAATGGGAAGCCGAGTCTTGTCAGTGAGCGCAGCCACGGGAGCCGGAATGGTCTCGGGGGAGGCTGCCCTGGCTCGTGTCAGGCGCTTTCTCGAAGATATGGCCAGACTATCTGAGGATAAAGATTCCGCCGACATCGTTTTCCTCCTTGGAAGAGAAGAAACCCCAATTTACGCACACAGAATCATACTTCAAGCGAGGTTTGTAATCGAATTTCTACAGCTTTATAAACGACCTTAACGTGTGTCACTTTTCCAATAAATCCACCTTCGTGCTCAGCAACTTTTTTCNCCTGCCAAATTTTCTTATTTATTCAGACCAAAACAAAAACAACAAAAATGGTATGAGGGTAAAATGAATTCACGAAATTGTGAAAACTGCAATTAAAATGTTTGCCACAGGAGAGCGAAATTGCGCCTTGTAAGATGGAGATGGTTTTTTCTTTCTTTTCGCGGCGAGTGTCAGCAAAAAATGTGAGAATTATAGCGGAACAATGTGTTTGTGGATGGCGAGTGTGATTCATCTTTGCGCATAGCATGATCTCGCGGAAAAAATAATGGGAAATTGATCTAAGACGGGCGGCACACGGTAATTGATTCTTTTGATGCGATCGCAGGCGTTATAATCGGCGTCCGATTTCAAATGGGATTGCGGGTTTTCAATTATCCGTTGCACACAAGGACACTTGGCGGATCCCAGCAAGATATGCTAATTAGCGGGATGGCGCGAAATCGACTTTATTTAGAGTCGGCTTGCAGCACAGCAGCCAATTATGAGAACCAAAAACGAGGAAACCCCTTTTGACAAAGGCGAACCCTTGACTCTGCCTTGAATATCCGCAAATGATACGTTGCATGCACTTGACAGGTCGGACAATACGCCAAATCCTATTTTCGTGCCAGTTCCAAACACCACCACCCACGTGATCACGCTGCTTGTATATATATTGCTAATTATAATAAATTACCGCGTATATCACTGCAGTGTTACTTTCATTGTGCCAACATTTAAGTCGACTCTATTCACTTTAATTAAATTACAACCCAATTGTAAATCAACGTCAGACTATGAACAATTGTTGTGATGAACGCATCAATTTATCGTTAAATAGATATTGTTGTATGCAATGCCCGGATTAAACGCTAACTTTTCAAATTACAGCCAAATTCAAAGGTGCTGAAATAATAATTGAGAGAGGTGAGTTGGTTGCATTCACTTGATTATGTCTGATTAGTGCAAGTGCCAAGATAACATTCATATAGAAAGCAAATACGTAAAATGTCTGAAAAGTATAATTGAAAGGCGCAGAACAGTTGCGACAAGGAAACCTGCGTAATTACGCACTTTCGCCTTTACTTGAGTAATTACAACGCATGACAGTAGCTGTGTGCCCTCAAAGTTGTTCTCTTTGATGTTGAGAAGCGATTCCAAATGACGTTGTCAGTTTTGAAAGCAGCAATATACTAGATGCAGCCGTATTCCATAAAATTATTCCGAGAGAGCTTGTTGTTTTGATACTCCTTGAAGAACAGGGGACTTTGTGTGGCAAATTTTCGTTGTCCCATTAGAGCAACCTCGATGAGGTCAAAGAGTTGCCTACACGGGGAAAAAACATGCTACGTCAAGTTGGTTTACCAACACTGATTAAAAAATACTCAGACAATATTGTCACCAATGCTATTTTAACGTGTGGGTTACCACTTGTGAATATGTAGCTATGTTTATGTTGAACAAGATTAGGGCCTGTCTTCTTCTTCTTCTTTTTATTGACGCTGAGCCATAGTAAAGCTCATTGGGCCATCAGCGACATGAGATGGTTACTTCAACGTGACATCTCTATGACAAAATATCTTTTTCTTCCTTTTTTGTTGGCACTGAGCTAGTAAAGCTCATTGGGCCATCAGCGACTTTAGATGGTTACTTATTCAATGCGACATCTGATTAGGTTTTGTATATGTTATCTGTGACGAGTTAATAACAAAAACCCACACTATTTCAGCATTGCTGCAAATGTTCCATCGTTTTTTGGTTGAACAGAATTGGTTTTACTATTGTAGTTATGCTTGCATAATCATGCAAACATAAAAATGTGACAGTCCTAAAATTCTAACCCATGTTGGGTTTAAAGCTGAATTAATGTTTTTTCAGTTTCAAAAAAGCACAACTTGAAGTTATATTTTAATGAAAATTTTGATAATCAGAAAATCGAATATGATTCATTTGATTAACAAATAGAAATGGAGCAATAAATAAACGACGAGGGAGGATATGGGTGTGACCCTCGAGGTTGAAAAATTGGCATTTCAAGACATTCAGATATTCCCTCTGGTGTAATTTCCCGAGTACATCAGAATTCCAGTTATTCCCAGTCGAGTGGACACCCTGAATATATTATATCGCACATCTGATAAATATCACTCGTCCGTAATGATGCGTTTTCCCTCCATGTGCGCGCACGTATACGCGTCAAGATTGGTCAAATTCGTCCCCGAGCTCGTTATGCTCGTTAAAAGCATATTTTCACAATACAGTGACGAATGTTTGCAATGAATCGTAAACGCCCGTTTAACTCTCTTGTTCATCCAGATGTGTGCGTACTTCAAAATCAATGTCCCTCTCATTTGTTTATCCGTCACTAAAACCAATTTTCACGTCAAAATTCGTTTTCTCGATCAATCACAAAATTTATTGCACTCTTCAATAAAAAGAAAAAAAATTCACTTAAAAAAAAGCTCTGAGCTCAATTAAAAGTTGGAAAGCCAATTTATATTTTGCGAGCGTCAATTTTATTGCAGCGCGTTCGAAACTCTTTTTTATCTGCAAACTTCTCTCCAAAGCTATTAATCTATCGAGTGCAAACGTAGTCAAAGTACCAAAACTATGTTTTTCTTTAACTCGGCAAAGCTTTCTGTTTCTTGGCTGTGCAAAAAATAGTCGCATTGTAATTCTAATAAGGTGATTAAGCACCCTCGAAAGTTAAGCTTGTGAAAGATTTTTCGTCGTGGGGAGGGGGAGGGGGCAGCGGTCGTTATGACATCGGGGTGCAAAGGTTGCAGAAAAAAAATGCCATTGAATGTGTGTCGAGCTGCGTAAAAGACGGCGCACGTCGAATCAAAAGAAATGTGTTAAAGGGCACGAGCGTTGCAGGGCAAACGCAAATGGAAGAGACTTCACTTTGATGCCGAGGCAGCACTGTAGAAAACGCCGCTCGTGATACGTTTTAAAAGTATGCATGCCTTGAGTTTCGAAGCGTTTTGCTGCACAGAAAGTCCCGGCTTTCCGCGTTATAAATTGTCAAGGTTTTTCAGCGCACGGGGTCTTTGTCAGACGCACATACATGTCGCAATTTTCATTCGCTTTGCCCGTCGAAACAGTATTTTCGGCTTCGACGCTGTATTTGCAGATGCTTCATTTCCTTTTTTACATGCTTCCCGCCAGCTTTTATTTCCGCTTATTCAGAGATATCATTTTTAGATCTATTTTCATCAAATCCACTTAACTCCTCAAGCCTCCAATTTCAAAAAAAAACAATTCACTTGAACTTGAACTTTGAACGTTCTCCAAAATATCATAAAGAATTTTTTTATACGTGTTTTGTCCAGTTTTTTATTCTGTAACATAATTTCAAATTTAATAATAAAACAATAATGAACGGCAGAATGATCGAACTATTCTTTCATACCTCTAAAAAGTTTACCTTTATACAACACACATTATTCTATTTTTGATATTGATTGTAATTATTGAAGCTTTAAAAGTTATATAGGCCGCAGCGACGGAGGTTCATTGAAATTGCACGGACAAAACCTGATAACAAACTTTTATTTTGAATATAAAACATGACATTATTCAATGGTTATTGAATTTTTTTCTCCAAAGTCTAACAATGAGAATGAATTTTTCAGATGTAAAAACTTCACAGCTACCAAACGAATCGGCACGTCTGGAAATCCAACGACTGTGAGATTGCCTCATGCTCATCCTGACACATTTAGACAAGTTCTGCACTACATCTACACCAGTGAGGTACGTTTAAATACTCCACGTTTTACAGTATTTTCAAGATAACCATTTTGTGCAACATTTATATCCACTTTAACATATTCCATTTTTAAAATTATTATTAAATTTTCTTTTTTCGAACAACCAAAGTGAGTTTTAACATTTTTATCACACAACTTAGAATTTCTTTTTCGTGACTTTGAATGACGTTATTTCGTTTAAAGTTTGAAATTGAAAAAAGAAAATTAAACGTTAAAAAATTACAACTTTTATTTATGATTCATTATTAAACTTATTATAAGTTTACCAGTTCGATAAAGTTAAAATGAAATGTTGACAAACTTGATGAAGAATGTGAATTTCATAAATAACAAGAGAGCAGTATTTTGTAGTGATCGTACAATCAATATTGGAATAGAACATTAACTGCAGAAAAGCGACGATACAACGACCGCATTCATACATCAGCCAAACCACAGACAACCTTTTGTTGCAATTAAGCCAAAATAATGATATCGCGTAGTGTTGTTTGTTTCATGAAATTATATCACACTCACGCAATAATTGTGTAGTAATTGTTTTAAGAATCGTATTATGAGTATCAATTTAAAATGATTATATTAACCAAAGAAAAACATTAAAGAAGGAAATACATTTTTCTTACTTGATACATCAAATAAATCAAAATTTAAAGGAAATTTATGAATTTGTCTGTAGACAAATAAATGATGAATTAATAAACATCGTATGATGAAAAATGAAAGCAAGATTTTTGAAGAAATAACAATTTAAGTTTGAATGTTAAAATTAATGAGTGCTTGAAATTGCGTCGTAGATTATGTTGCAAGACAGTGGAATTTTCGAAATGCTGGGTCTCGCGCATGAATTAGGTATTGAAGAACTATGGAGAAGCTGCGAGGAGCACGTATCCGCGACCCTAAGTCCGGATAATGCGTGCGCCCTTCTCACGGCCGCGCTCCAGGCGCAGGACAGAGTGCCAGGCAAGTACAAATAATTATCTTCGTTACATTCATCTTCCACGACGTATGTTTCACAAGGGCTCTGTGATCAAATTCATGCGACATCCAACCGCCTTCTTCTCTCCGTTGTAAATTTCTTACACCTTCCACTTCAAAACACTTCTCAATTGACTTATAATTTTCTCGCTTAATCACACATCCAGAACACCGTCATTTTGTTCTTAAACTCAAAAATATGATGAAATAGCAAATCCAAATCATTAATTATCATTTTAAGAAATTGTAAGATACAATTTTGAGAAATATATTTAAAAACATGATGTGACATTTTTATAATGTGTATTTCTTGATGAATCTTATTGCACATATATGCATACAATAGAAACCCAGAGACTATCCATGATTTACAAGTCCATCAAAACCTCATTCATCTCTAAAATAAAAAATATTTTCATCTGTATTAAGATTCATATATGCTTTCATTTTTTATTAAAAAAAGATCCTACAATGAGATAATAAATTAAAATGATTTGGTTTTCAAATTTTATAAAAAAAACATCATTTCAGTTTCGGTAAAAATATTGAAACAAATTGAATAAAAATATTTGACAAACTTGTTGAGATAATAATAAGTAACAAATAAATAATAATTGAGAAAGATTTAGATTTGTTAAATTAAAAGACATAGACAGACAAAAAGCATTGATAAAAGCATTGTAAAAAATTGAATGGAAATATATTGACAAACTTGTCGAGATAATATTAGTAATAAATAAACAATAATTCAAAAAGATTGAGACCTGTTGAATTAAAAGGCACAGATTTGTTTGTAAAAAAATAAAATGAACAACAACATGTTTAGTAAGAACATTTATATGTAATAATTTGGGTAATATTACAACTCTTATACAATAATAGACAAAATATCTAGTTTGCAACACAGCAGCACAATGAATCGTGAGTCTTACAAACAAAAGCAAACAATCATGTTGTTGTTTACAACACAGTCACATTGCCAAATGACACTGTTTCGATGGGACAAACTGTCGACTGTCCTGACGAGAATGTAGATTGACAGTGGAGGTATACAAACGGCGACCCAAACATTGATCGTGTTGACAATAACACGCTGATTGTCGCCGGCTTGTAGGTTAGGTTGAGTTCTCAATTGCCGCTGGGGTTGGTGTTTTGTATAAGAGTGATGTTGTCGCCTTTGAGCATAATTCGTCCGAGTGGTTTGCGCGTGTCAGTCTTGACGTGGTACTCTTCCGCGTCGTCCAGCACCAGGTTCATATACTCGTCGAAGCCGACGATGTGTCCTTCGATCCGTAGGGTTATGTTCTCAAACAGCCAGACTTGCACTCGCGAACGATTTTGCAAGTATCTGAAGATCAGGTTGATGGGCTGCACCATCACCTTCTGCACCTTCTGTGGACCTTTGTACGACATCCTGATATTTTTGTTTACACAAACTCGAAGTCTATCAACTTGTTTTCAAATATGACGCGACCACGCTGATGCCGCGAAAGTGGTCCCAAGTTTCTACCAGTGGTGCCAACTTAAATCTACTAGAATTACCACTATTGGCGCCAAATTCAAACTTATGATGAACAAATTCACTTATGATTTTCAGGAGGCGAAGGAGCTTGCTCATCATTCATAGAAAGGTGTTTTGCTTTCATCGAAGAAAATGCTGTTGACACTGTCAAAACTTCTGCGTTTTCACATCTTCCCAAGGATGCTCTGGTCAAACTTATATCATCAGATTATTTGGGACTCGAAGAAGAAGATGTATGGCGAGCAGTTCTCAATTGGGCAAAGCATCAAGTACCTTTAAAAATTTTTAAATAATTTTTTTTTAAGAAAATTAGTTACAATTTGTTTGTTTATGTTGACAAAAAAATTGTGTGTTTATTTTAGGCCGGGGTCACTCAACCAACCCAACATTGGACAGAAGAAGAACGGGCTCGCGTTTGTCAGCATTTAGCTGGTGTTATCAATCATGTTCGACTGCTTTTAATTGACAGTCAAGTTTTCGCGGAAGAAGTTGAACCAACTGGAGCAGTCCCAATTGAAATGTCCTTGGAAAGGTACATCAAACTATCAAATAATTTATTTATATTAAAAAAATTATACAAAATGTATGTGGCTTCCTTGCGAAAAAAGTGATGAATCAACTTTTGAAGAAAAAATTATTAGTATTTGATGTTTTTAATGAATGTTGATCTACTCTTATTTTTTCTTATGGTTTTTAACTCTAGTATACTTTACAATAATTTTTTCTAAACAAAGCGTTCCTTCTAATTCTCTTCATCTGATAAGAATGCTGTGTTTTCAAACTGAACATGAAAAAATTAGTTCACGAAACTACTAATTTGTAAAATGACAATAGAAATTGAGCTGAAAATTAAAAAATCTAGTATTAATCAAGTATTAAATTATGAATGACCACTTCTCCAATTATTAGCGAAAACCGTACAAATGATAGTATTGAATAAACAAAATTAGTTTAACTATACATTTATTAATTAATGGTAATTGTATTATCTTGTAGATATAGATTTGCGGCTTTACCCAGCAAATATTCTGAAGTCTGTGCGGACAAACGACTGCAACCGCGAGTTAATCCGTTCTTGTTTTCGGGATCGCAAATATTGTCCAGGGACAAGATGGGATACCAACGATTACTCAATCAGTGGTACGGAGTTCCTAAACAAATTTGGAAATTAGTTTACAGGTAATCAAAAACATACAAAAAGAACAAAAGTTTGAACCAATTCATAACGTTTTGATTATTTTCAGAGCTTCAACACATGGATATTCGGCAGCTGCATTTCATCGACACTGTGACAATATTTCCCCGACGTTTGTAATTGTTTTAGTGAGTACACCACTCAGTCAAAAATAAAGTAGATTTCATAAAGTCTCATGTAGATTTCATTTTGTAACAGTAGTTAATTGATATTTATTATTAACTCACCGGTTGATCAAAATTTCCGCAGGGCATGGGCGGAGAAATATGTGGTGGATTTAGCGACGTGCCTTGGGGAAAGGCAAACACTAAAAGCCACTACTCTTCGTCGGAAAAATCTTTCTTGTTTACTTTGACAAATAATCAAGACGTACCCCCAACCAAGTACGATATAGTCAAAAAGCCGTTTGCAATTTGTCATCATCCAGAGTAAGAACATAATTGGTTCTCAGATTTTTACTGAATTTGTTTGTCTACTTTTTCAAATTCATCATATAATATTATATTTTCATTCTTTTAGAATCGGACCCATTTTTGGCGCAGGAGCAGATCTTCTGATTTCTAGCAACTGTAATGTAAACGTGGAAAGTTACAGTAATTTGCCTCACAGCTACGATGGCGAGAATGCCTCCAATTCAATCCTGATGGGAGATTATTATTTTTCCGTCGTTGACTATGAAGTTTTTGCCCCATGCCTTTCAATGTCGAAAGCTAATCATTAAGAAAACAGTATTATATTGTATAAAAAATGAGATTTATAATTCAAACGAGACTTGTAATCAAGTTGAAAACAATAATATCTGAACAATGAATTCAAAATATTAAACAAGCGACTGCCACAAGATTACACAACTGATTGAACAAAAATGATATTTTGCGTTTTTGTACATTTGTTAAATATCATCATCACAAATTAATGTGAGCGAAAAAATATACAATCACAGCTTTCGCGAAGATATGTTATAAAACAACCTATCTGGTATTTACACACATATAAATATCAATAAACTAATATTATATATCAGAGGCACTGTTTTTTGTATTGCGATATCACAAAGCTCAACTGTTAATTTTTTAAATTGTCTCCGATGGTTTTTGTTCGTCAGATTCTTCCAATTTTTGCGAATCCTGTAACTGCTTCTTTTTCAAGATCTGGCCACTCGTGAATCCTGTAATTTTATATTATTCAATCCTTTAGAATGAAATATTATCTGAATTTTTAATGACATTCAAATGAAATGCTGAATGATCGCCTACTCTGAATAACTTTTATTGATTGACCGTCTTCATTTGTGCAATTTGAATGCTTCATACACGTAATTTATTCATAAAACAGATGAAGAGTAGAATTGATATGTTCAACAATTTTGTGTTACGTTAATAAATCGATATTACGTATCATTGATTCATGCCCGTCAAATTGAGAATTCCATTGACACAAATTTCAACGTCATTATTACGATCAAGTCCTATTGACTACATTATTCCATATCTCCTTCACATGAAATGATAGCATTTTTCATTCATCTTCGATTATGTGCATTTATTTAACTCAATTCACGAAATAAATTTAAATTAGTTGACAAATTTTATTTGTACTTTAGTTACCTAAAATTCCTCCACAAGCAGCTGATAAACTTCCTAGTTTAATACCAGCAATAAGACCAATAGGGCCACCCATACAAGCGCCGAGCACAGCTCCAGCAACAGGATATGTCATTGTTTTATATTTTAATGCTTTTTGTAAAAATCTTTCTCCTTCGTGGACATTCACTTGCGCTTCTTCAACATTGTTTTCTATTTTCTCTACGTGTTCTCTTTGATCCTGAAATCAAAGAGTTTTTTTTTCTTTTTTCTAAAATCTAAAACCGCTGATTGCAACTAAACAGTCAAATAATACAACTTACAAAGGTAGAAGTATAATCAACTATGCAAATAATTGTTATCTTTGTTGAAAATGATTTGTCAAGAGTTTGTAAAGAAAATATGTAATATTGTGTGTAAGGTAAACGTGCCAGTTTGTATTATATGTGCCAATTCTATTATAAATTCAGATCAAAATTAATTTTAGATAATCATTAAATTATCTAAACTGCGAGGAAGAGGAAGAGTTAAATTTTCGTTGATTTTATAGAAATTCCCAGTAAAAAGGATCATATATTTCTGCATAATTTTTTAACAAAAATCAATATTTTATTTTTGTTCAAATATATGAACAATATATTATAATTTGCCAAAAATAATATATTGATAATATATGGACAATATATGCGA
>JAAMPD010001957.1:0-18467 GCA_025266255.1 Trissolcus basalis | reverse complement strand
GATAATATATGGACAATATATGCGATCTTCTTTACGAAAGANGTTTGACATAGCTTTCAAATTAAATTAAAAAAAAATATGAAACGAAGCTAACACGATTAGGTATATACTATAACTGAATTAGGTACGTTTACCTCATCAGAGGTAGAGAAAAAATTGTTGATTAAAAAGTCAACGTACTGTGACTACTTGATTGAAATCGATATATAGTTGATGCAATTGCTCCAAATCTTGGTGCAAGTTGTTCCACGCATGAAGACAAGCTTGTTGTCTTTCCAGATCTTCTTGATCTTCACAAAGCTGTAGATATTCGTTCGACGCAGTATCATCAAACGGGCTCTGTTCGAAGTCATCTTGTTGACTAGGTGATGGTTTTTCAAGTGGCAATTCAAACTCCAGCTCTGCAAATCACACAATTCATATATTTCAGAATTACTTTGATCTCCACATTTATATTATACTTATAATACAATATGTACACATAATTTGAAAAAAAGAAAAAATATTTTTTAATTAATTTATTAATTTAAGATGAGTAAAAAATCAGGTCAGATATGTTGACATGATTTCATCGTTATCGATGGATGATGTTATCATCATACCAAGATATTCTCTTATTGCCTGGATGGTACTTGTTCTAGATTGGGTTGTTAGTTTGTCAAAGACAGCAATATCGTTATCTGCAACCTGACTCCTCAAAATATCCATGTCGTGCAGTAGTTGTTTAAGTTGTTTAACAATTCTTGATGCGTTCACCTGTTCTTTGTACACTTGATCCCAATCTTTCAAAGACCTGAACTGCAAAATTATACTTTTATTAGTTAAAACAACAAAAGTACAGATATTAAAATTGTTGTTTTTAATTCAAACGATTGTACAATGAGATTGGACTCAAATCAACACGATTACCAACTTTGTTTATATTGTTTTTATGTTTTTCAGAAGATCCAAATGATGAGGTATTGCAACATCATTGAATTTGCTGATAGGCAATTCGAGTCGCTTTATTGACTGTTTTGTTCCGTTCACAGTTGTCATTTTGAATTATCTCTCAGAACAGTGTCGTTGCAACATTAAAAACTTGCCACTTCTCATTTAACATTGGACTATTTCATTTGATGATTCGTTTGCTACCTCATGTAAATCTGTTTTGATCTACAAAAATATCTACTTGAAATTCGTTTATTTTAAACATTGAAAACAACGTCAGCTGTTTGTGTGCACGATTTGACATTACCATCAAAGTCACAAAGTGCACACAAGCACGCACCTACACTTTTTTCAGTAACGCCATCTGTAACATACAAACAACAAGATACAGAATACAGAAAGAAGAAAAGTTGACGCATGCGTATGAAACCAGTATCCTCTGACTAAGAATAATAAACAAAAGATATTCGAATTTTTATATAAAAACAATGAGATAGAACAATTGTTCCATCAAAACAGAACGACGTATTTTAAAATTGTTTGGTTTCATTTAATTTAATAATATTAAAGATTTTATTTTCATTAGTTAGAATATTTAAATATATTTAAAGATATTTTAAAGTTATTACCACAGATAAGATTAAAAAATAAGTTTGATTGAATTTCTTTAGTCTTTTGTAATAACATTTGTGTTTTTAAAAATCGACGCCAAAAAGTATTTCCAGATGTGAGTTTTCCACATAACAAAATATCATTTGATAAATAAATTATAAGGAAAACATAAATATAACAAAACTGTGTATCAAAAAACATAAAAATTCTTTTATTTAGTTGAAATGTTAACAAAATATTATATAATCTCTAATTAATGTCATTTCAACTCAATAAACTTTTCCTTTCTTTATTTACATTCTTTTTACGTATTCTGTTGATATGTTTCTTCAGTTTGCCTGAATTTTTGAGATCTTCATATTGGGATACCAACTCCAGTATTTTCTTTTCAGCTGAAAAATAAATGATTAATCAATACATATGTCAAAATCAAATCCATCATGTATCAGTACTCGATTTTTCTATTATTTGCAACAAAATGCACTTACATTTTTTAATTATAACAGGCTTTTTGCCACTCTTCAAGGCCTCCTTGATTTCTTTCTTCTCTTCTTTCACCTTTTCTTCTTTCATTTCTCTTCTTTCTTTCTCTCTCAATTTGTTTTGAAGCCTTTGAATGAGGAATTTAATTTTGTTTATTTCTTCCGGATCTTCAGTTTTTTTCAATTCTTGTTGCAATTTTTTGATGTCATTCTTCTGCACATCAGTTATAAAACTGTAGGCATTTTTAAATGCAGTCTCATTGAAAGTGCCACAAGAACTGTCAAAACGGGGATCTCTAATAACATTCTTTTTGATAGGAACAATTTCACGGAATCTCGAGACTGGTTTCTTTGCGCTCATTTCCACCGGACGATTTTTATTTTCACGCTTGAATTCAGTTTTCTTCCTTGGAGCATCTTTTTTACCATTCCTAAACATGGTTGCGTTATAAGCTTTCGTGCCTATTTTTTCCTTTAATTTTTGTAAGTCCTCGAAGCTCATTTTTGATAATTCGGCTTTTATTTCACTCTGAAAATTGAAAATTGTTATTAATACTGTTTTCATTATTATTGTCATTTATTCTTCAATCCTTCAATGTTATTTTAAATAATCGAAACCAAAATACAAAATATTAACGAAAAATTAAAATTATAAAGACATGTGAATTATTTATCAGTCAAAATATTTACCCGACTTTTATCCTCAATCAAAAATTCTGATTCACTTGTATCCATTGTGAAAAATGATGTTGTTTAATGTTGTTTTTGTTGTTAGCTTTATTTCTTCGATCGCCAGTGTTTATTATATTATATTGTTCAGAATTTTAGGTTAGGATTGATTACCAACAACCATCAACACACTTGATACGTTAAGCTGCGTTTTCAAGTTCTATCATACTCATGCACATGCCCTATTGAATTGAAACCTGTCAACAAGGAAAATTTTTGTACCGGTTTCTATTCAGAAATAATAAATATTGCAACTTTCTGACATTTTGTCAATAACTAGTTATTCGTCGAATATTTCATCATGGATGAGGTAAACATGATAACATTATTATTACATATTAAAATCACAACAGATCAACAATGATACATCTCAATATTTTGTTTACAATCAATCATTTTGCAATTTTATGCATTATTTCCACGTGAACGTATTTTCATAAGTTGTTAACATTTGTTTAACAGTAAGTTAAAATTGTCATCTTGGTTGGTAGATTTGTAATATCAAAATTAATTGTCATATATTGCAATTTAATCATTTGAAAATTTATAACCTCAAAGTAGTTTTACACCTGAATTGAGTGAATTAATGTTTTTTTATTTTAAATATCTGAAATTTCATTTGCAGGAATATAAAGCAAAAGTTGACCAAGCGTGCAGAGCTGCAGAGGAATTTACAAAGCTTTACTATAATTCTTTGGATAAGAAAAGACATGTAAGCACCTCCACTACTCTTATTTAATTGCTTGAACAATACCAGATGTTTTTCTTATTTTCTTCATGGAAAAAGGTACGTGAAAAATAACAATAACAATTTTTTCAGTTGATCAGTAAAATGTATATGGACTCTGCCACCCTCATATGGAATGGAAATGGAAAAGAAGGAAAGGAAGCAATTCAGCAATTTTGGATCGAATTACCAGCCACAGATCATACGATCACAACGTTAGATTGCCAACCAATTCATGGTAAATAAAATTAAAAAGTTTGCCTTTTTTTAAACAATATATAGCATTTGAAATTAATTTCTAATTCTATTTAATTCATTAGGCTGTGGTGTATCGACGTCTTTCATTGTAAAAGTAAGCGGATTGGTGAAATACCACCAAGACAGCAAAACCATCAAAGCTTTCAATCAGAATTTCTTCTTAACGGCTGTAGGAGATAAATGGAAAATAGTCAGCGACTGCTTTAGAACCCAAGAAACCATTGACTCTGCGTGATTAACGGTTATATACAAAAAAAACAACTTGTCTACTGTAAATGTCAATTTTGTTCACAGACTTTTGTAAATAAGCAGATCATTTTATACATTATAATATTTACTTTGACGTACGGTTTGATTAAAAATTGTAAAATAAGAAACAAAGATAGAAAACACATCGAAATTTGTGAATGATTTTTTTTATTTTCGAGTCTTATAGTAAATGTATAAAGCAATATTAAAATTCAGTACGTTGATCAATCGATGTCGGGTCGGCAATTTCACATCGAGAAATTCGAAAATAAATATAGTTACATAAATAATTGTAAGATTACTATAATACATATCATATAAAGCTTCGATATTTTTACGTCCATTCTTCATCTCTCTTTCTCACTTCTTTCTTACTTCATTAAAAATGTACAATTAATAGGTAATGAAGAATTGAAAGAAAAAAAAAAGATCAAAAGAAACAGTTTTGTCATTTTTGGTTTTCCTTTGAGCACAGTTTTCCCCCACCCATCGTTTCTCTTCGTCGTAGAAAAGTTTTCAAAATACTTTTTGCTTTTGATTGCATGATTTTTCACTCCGCCGGTATTTTTGCTTAACTTGTATAATTTTGTTGCCGAGAAACGTGGGTACTGTTTGATTTACGGCGTGACTTGAAATGTGGTGGTTCCTCTAAATGCAGTTTTAGAAAAATACTGATCACCATTGATTAACGTCGCGAAATCGATTGCGAAAGCTGCGAATCAAATGGATACATTTGTTGACTATCTACGTTTTTTCATACAATCTTTTGTCGACGAAAAAAGGAACATATTTCTTTTATGCTGTCAAACATCTTCGGAAGAGCACTGTATTTCATCGCAAGTTCACATACAGACTTGTTTTTCTTTTTTCCACGCGAGATACCAAAACCAAATATTACTAAGAAACAGAACAGCCGAGTTCATACATACTTCCAGAGCAAGTAACCTCATGATCGCAAAACTTTCATTCACAAGAAATATATCTAGAATGCGGACGTAATATACCATGATCGTCCTCCTGTTTTTCTTTTTTTTTTATCTTTTTTTTTATTTTTCCTATACAAATACAAAAAATCGCTTATATTGTCCCGTAATACAGTGAAATGACTTAATTATAAGACATCAGTATTTGTTCCAATTTTTGTCCCAAAAATTCGATTAAATTTGACAAACAAGACCGAAACGATTGACGAAGATAATGAAAAGCCACTTTCCATTTTGTCGTTTTTGTTCATCACGATTAAACAAGCATTCTGTCACGTACAACGTTTGGTAATAATACATAATAACAAGAGCAGCGAGTTACTCATCCTTTTGTCATGTATATATGCGCATAATATATGTCATTCACGAATTGAAGAATAATAATGGTTTATTTGCATATAGCGATATCTAGATAGTTACAAAAGTTGTTTTGTATTTAACAGTCGATGATGTCGAAGTATCAGTTATACTTGTTTTAATTTTCTCTTACTTTTCACTGTGAGTTTCACTTGATTTTGTTTGTTTTTTTTCATTGCTGTAATGACTTAGATATAGTTCAAGAGATGGTTTTGAGACATGAAATCACGAAATGAAAGCCGGTGTCAAACACGTATTTAGTTTATCGTTCCATCAAAAAATAATGCCCTGATTTCTTATCTGTACTGTACACCGTTTTAAGAGCGGATCAAAGTGCGTGCGCAAACAAACGTTTCAATCAACGTACTTGATTGAAATCAAGGGTGCTATACAATTTTTTTTCTCTCTTGCTTCCCTACTTGTTGAACTGTTTGATTTAATTATTTGAAAAATTTGTTGGCGGCGGTGAGAAGTTCGATTGTAATGTTTAATAGCAATCACATATATTTATTTTTTTGGCAATCTTGAAATTTATTTCATTATTGAAAGAGCATGTGAATGGAGCTAGAAAAGTTTTTTTGTTGTCATTTTTGTTACAGACGGACTAAGTTGCGTTAGAAAAATAGGCCAGCAAATTATGTTTCTCAAAAGTTTTATATCGAGCTTAAAATCACACATTTTTTGTTGGCTGAGTACTTTCTTTATGGTCGTTCTGGACAAATATATTTTGGCTTGGCGAGAAGAAATATTTACAAATGCATTTATATCGCTTGTAGACAAAATTTTTGCACAATCAATCACATTGTTGCATGTTTTGCAGATAATGTTTCTAAATTCGTACATGACAGTCTAAAAGTTATTTTGATTAGTTTGTGGTTTCTTTTTTGTTTATTTGAACCCCATCAAGTCATTACTTACTTGAACATTTGACATTTATCAAAAAATAATAAACGACTAGAAAACCGTAAAATCATGTAAAAAATGTAAAATACAAAATCAAAAAATAAGCGATAATCATTAAAAAGATTTATTTAAACAATTATGTACAAACGTAAAATAAAAGACATTGAGGAATAAAGCATGTCCGTTAATTAATTAAAATAAAATTGAAGGGGAAAAAATGTGCGGGAATATGACGTTCCCGTAAACTTAATCTTTGTACAAAATAATACACGTATTTACAAAATTTGTTCAGAGGCAGCGTAAACAACACAATGTCTTATTACAATCGAACTTCTGTCCACCATGAACCTTCACAGACTTGTTTTAAAATTCTATTACAAAAATACGCTTTTCAGTCAAAGCTTCACGTTGTTCTGCTTTCAAGCTACGCCATGTATTTTAGTACACCAAACACACAAAAAATATTCTACAATCTCATTGAATGTCGCTCAAAGTATTTTTTTTTTTTTTAAGTTTACTACAATTCCGTGTTTCATTGCCTCCAAACACCTCAGAGTTTCCTCCTCCGCTCAATCATTAAAAAAATTCAAAAAAAAGATAATAATAAAAAGGAACAATTTCGTACGAGAGATAGTGAGTCCATTTACAATCGTTGTTACTCACGCCGTTTATCAGAAAGCATCTGTTCGAATAAATAATTCGCTTTAAAAATTAGAAAATAAATTAATTGATATTTCAATTCATAAAAGATACATGGTCGACGACTTACGAAATCTCAAAGTGTTGGCTTGATTGGGTATCACTAAAATAACTAAATAGGAAACAAATAATATTTGGATGTTTCTGACATGATTTTAAATATACATTAAGCAATCAATCATTCATAAATAGAGATAATATATCAATCACTGCGACTGCAAACTCGCTATCTCTGTAAGCTGCTCTGACCAACTAAACTAAAGTTGTTGCTCGTACAGACGCACAGGAGATTTCCTTGAGATACCTTTAAAAGCATATCCAAATTCATGTTTCAAGTTTCGATAATCGCATTGGACGCAATCCGAACTGTAAGCTTGATTGAGTAACAAGAATTAATCTCATTGGATAAAACCGAATGTGAATCATATGGAAGAATCAAAAGCACGAAGCTACGTTACGTACTTTATAATCCACAGTTTTGTCGAAACTCAAAACACAGCAGGCCCAAGAGGTGCTTTACCTTTGAACCATGTTGGTCACGTCCTTGATGGTATTCTGCACGTCACTGAGTAATCTCGTGTTCTCCGCGATATTTCTAGTGCCAGCAACTCGCAGCTGACGTGCCTGTAACTCCAAACGCGTAAGCAAATCGCGGAATTGAAATCGCGACTGCGGTGCTATCGCGTTGTCAGTGAGGTTACTACACATGCCGTGAAGCAGGCCAACCTTGTCAGACAGCTGAAGCCAGCTGGCCATGGCAATACTGGCGCTGCCTTTGAGATTGACAATACTGTTTTCAATAGCGGTTGAAATCTCAAGGACACCCTGTTTCGCGGTTTTCGCCGGTTCGCTGGACTCCTCTGCCTGAGATTTGTTGCAATTAGGCGTCGCGTAAATCGAACCACCGAAAGTTTTTGTAGACTTGGGTTTAGCCGGTACCTCGGGTTTCGGTTTGTCCTCGATCTTGCTGGCAGAGCTGCGCGTGGAAGCGGCGCTGTAGTCTTCGGGAGACTCGTCGCCAGTTGTCGACTCGCCGCCCTCCTTCTTTGAACCAAGTTTCGGACTGAGTTGTTCCTTCTCGTTTGCTTCCTTATTCTCCCACAGCTTTTTCAAACTGCTGATGCTGCCAGTACTGCGCCTCTTGTCGTCTTGCTGTTCAATATTGTCTGCGGCCGAATCCGATGCGAGCGAAGAGTCGACGGTGCTGCCGCCACTGTCCTCAACCCGTTGGTTGCGTTGTTCGTTTGGCTCCACTTTCCTCAGTCGTGCCTTGAAGTCAATGATTTGGCTGTCAGAAGTTTCAGGTTCTTTCTGAGGAGCTGCTCGCTTATCCACTTTCTTTAGTTTGAAACCAACTCCACCTGAATTCACCAGCCCTTCACCAGAAGGAGATGGCACGGTATTTGCGGATGCGCTACCTTCGCAACTCAGAGTTGCTATCGCGTACTCACTCTTTGGAGGCGCTGCAAATCGAATCAGATCCAATTAAATCAGTCGATTCATCTTTGGCTCTCAAATATTCGACAATGTTACTTACGTGGTGGTTCCAGTGTGAAAGTTGCACACAGTTCGGAAAGCAGTTGAGACGCCGGATCCATGGGTAATCCCGATGACAGATTATTCGCAACGCTGTTTCGTTTGGCGTTCGACTTCTGATCACAACTCTGCTTGATTTCATTGATAAGTTTCAGCTCGAGCATCTCTTTCATTCCTGGTTTGGATTCAAAAGTACCCGATTCCTCCATGTTCGACATATCAAAATCATCACTCAGGGGTGGTGGTGGAGGCGGTGGAGGCGGCGGCGCTTCTTCTGGAGAAGATATCTGACCTGTTGAATCAATCTTAGGACTCCGTCGGCGCAGATTCACGCCGAAACGAGAACTCGCTTCTTTTACAGAAGGCTCGGCATTACTAACATCTTCAGTCTCATCTTTACTCTGTAACAACAACAACAATAATCACAATTTGTAGTTTCAACATTTGAGAATGATGTTTTTATTATTTAAATGCTGAATTTACCTCTTCTTTACACTTCTTATCCGATCTAGTTTGCTTGCGTCTGCCAATAGGAGAAACGGCACAGGTAACGCTGCGATTGTTGATCGAAACAGAAACAGGGGGCGGTGGGGGTTCACAAATATCTGGAAAAGGTTCAATCGGGGGCGGAGGCAAATCCGAAGGCGGCGGAGGAAACTCCAAATCGGCCAAGGTCGGCTGTACAGCCCGTGACGGACTAGCCGTCCGAAACGTGCTCGTAGATGGCGCGCGGAACGTTCGTAGCACATTCTCGGTGGGCTTCCGCGAGGAGATGGCTCGGGTGCGCGGCGAGTTTGGCGGCTGATACGTCCCGACCGCGCCACTCGACGAGTTGCTGCGCGTCATCTGCACCGGCTGGCCGCGCAGCTGGTTCTGTCGGGGCGACAATGACCGCTGTTGCGTCTGACTCTCGGCCGATGTCGGCAAATCGCTCTCAGCCTGCTCTTGGTTCGGCATCCCACTCTGCCGCAATGATTCAAGATACGCTCCAATCCGCGCACCCTTTGGTAGCGTTCCGTAACGATTAATTGCGCGCTTAACATTCTGCACCTCCAATGCTCCCACGTGTACCAACTGAAAACCACATCACTTATTATATTTCTTCTTTTTCTTTAGTATTCAGTTATTCTAAATGATTCATTTTTACAGATGTACATTGACCGGTCATCATTTTTCAAACGGTCAGGTCATGCTCATCATTTTTAAATAACAATTTTATATGCGTATTTTCAAAAATAATTAGTTAGTTTTTATTTCTTTTTTTTTTTAATAAAAAATGTTAATTCTTAATAATTTTATCTGAACGAAACTCTGTGTCTCAAGCCAAAATGTCTGTGGCTTGAGAAAGATATTTCCCATGGTTTCTCCTATGTCATTAATAGAAGAGATGGTGATAAATGGATTCTGAAATGCAGTCAGCATGCAATTCCATGCTACGCTACTGCGCGATTAGTGAACAATGCTATTGAAGATGAAAGTGCGGCGGCCATCACACACATCTTCCTGGTCCTCTTGCTACTCAAGTAGAAATGTTTAATCGAGAACTCAAAAGTTATGCAGAACATACCAATTATAGAATAACAGAGAAAGAAATTTACGCGAGAATAAACGTTTTTGGAAGATGCTGTATAAAAAACAATCTGCTACAAAATCGGCTAACCGGTATTATCAATGTGTACAAAGACTATATTTATCCATTGTGTTCGCTTATATTTGATCGACCATCAGAGAATTGACCACAGTAATGAGGAACAACTTTTGAAATTGCATTATATGCTGATGACATTGCCGTTGTTTTCATCAGCTATGAGTGAAGCAATCGGACCGCCGAGAACGCTGAAGTTCCCATCAATGGGAATATGTCAAGAATAACTCGAACGAGTGATTTCTACCACTATGTTCTTAATGACTTTTATAAACGCGAGGAAAATTCAATGAGACTCAAACTTTAGCGCGATCTGAATGCGGAATGCTTATGGAAGATTTTTTTGAAAGAGCAGCCAACGTCGCAAAAGAAGTCTACAACTTAATTGACCTGCACAATAGATTGGAAAATGATCCAGGCAATATAAGGAACCTTCTCGTCAGCGAGAGGGACACCTTCATCCAACACTGCCAACATGTAGTGACATGTAGTGGCAGTTCCGACACGTCGGAAAAATTGTGGAAACCACCTTGTGGTACCATAGATGCAATGATAACATCAATTTGTGTAAACTGCAGGTCAATTAGTCTTCAAATTGTGTATACGCCATGTTTACAATGCATTTATAGAATCGAATGTCATAATGAAATTTTTTTTTAATTTTGCTCTTGTCAATGATGACATTCAGCCACAAAAAAGCCTACAAAATTATTGAAAAAATGTTGATGATTTTATTTGCATTTACTTACGTAAACGATTGTTTTTTTTTTTTAAATAACAAATTAAAAAATCATAATATAAAATTATGATATTATAAATTAAATTAAACAAATCACGCATCAAAACAAAAACATTATTTATCAATTGTTCATGTTTTTTGTTTTATGCATAAAAAAATTTGATCTTTTCATTTATATAGATGTGCTCATGACGATCATTAAGTTTTCGTCATTATCATTATATTTCGTCATTATAATCATTAAGTTTGTTTTTCATTTTTATATATGGAAAAACTTACCTTAATGTTGAACATTATTCATAACAAGTTTACATTTTTTATTCAAAATTACGTTTGATTCAAGCAGTGCTATATGAATTTTTTTGTTAACTCAAAAATTAAATTGTAAAACGAAAAAGAAGCAAATGTGTACCGTGGAAACATTGTATTAATACCTAAACTGCGTTTTTTGTTCAGAGTTATACCTTTTGAGGGAACTGTTCCTTTCGTGATTTTAATTGTTTTTGGTTGGACTCGGGCGAGGTAGACAGTTGTGACACAAAATTTGGCTCAGACGTTCCCTGCGAGCCTTCGGCGTCTTCCTCTTCACAGCCTCCAGTGACAGCAGATTGTGTAGCCATTGACACCAAATCACGAGTGATACCTGAATTTACCCTTTGCGTTTTACTATCGTGGTTCTCATTAAAAAATTGTTTCATGGTGTTTTTTTTCAAATTCAAACGAAAAAATTAAAACAAACAAAAATTCCAAACCAAACACAATGACAAAGAAAACAAAATGCACGAATCATTGTCACAGGAAAGCCTATACTCCAAACTTGCATAACGTCCTTGCACGATTTTCTCGGGGTCATTCTCCAGGTGATTATGATACAATGATGATGCGTATGACAATGTCGTTAATAATCATCGATGAAAATCAAATCTGTCGATAATAAAAAAATTGTTCAAAATAAATGTTTGAAATAATAAATCAAAATGATCAGCTGGTTGAGAAAACTCACGTAACACTGCTTGAATGTTGTGATTAATGGCCATGATAAGTCGAATGATAAAATGTACAATAGTTCTGAAAATATGTTAGTTATTCTCTCGTTTTTTAGATTGATTTATATCGCAAATTTGAATTGTAAATTTATTATATTATTTTAATACAACTTCTTTTAATTCATTTTTGCTAAACATTTATTTAACCAAATTTTCATACCGATGACAAATGATTATCATTGTTTACTACACTCTTGACTAATACTCATATTACATGCAAATATGCTCGATTGCAAATTTTAGTAAATGAAGAAAAAAAGTACTAAATGAATTTTATGAACTGAAAAATTGCAATCAAAAAATAAATCATCAATATTGAAAAGTGAAATGGTATGTATGGCAAATTGAAGTTACAAATGTTTTAAATACACCCGTGGTCTACGAACTAAAAAAGTCAAAACAATGAATAGTCAATTGAATTTAGGAACATTCGAGGGGATGTTTCTGAATCATGTTTTCAGGAGAATGACCCACGCATTAAGAGTAAATGTAATAGGAGATGAGAGTGGACGATGCATTTGTCAAGACAAGAAAATAAAAGAGTGAACAAGTCCGTGGGTTTCGGGGCTCTGGCAGTCTTCAGCGATGCGTGCATACACCATGAAAGGCTTATAAATTATAGAAATACCTTCGAAAATCTTATCAATACCATTTAGATCGGTGCCATCGTCGAGTGTTATTGTACCAATGTCGATATTTTGCTGGTCTTGATCCTGATAAGCAGAATCTCGAAATGAACTGCAAGATGACAATAAACTGCAAAGTTAAAATGTTCGTATCATTTATTATGGAAAAATAAAAAATAAATGCAGAATACGAAAAGATGAAAACAAAGGAGCAGTTAAATAATAGATAAATAAAAATCCTTCGTCGGACGAAATGCAGCATGAGTAAGACTGACCGAAAAACGAAATTACCTTGTTCGTTTTGGTGGCGCAGGTGCTTGTTTTCCTTTTTTGTTTGTTGACCGACGCATTTGCACATTATTGCTGTTATTTTTGTTGGAAAAGCTTCCCATAAATGTGCTCAACTTTGTTGCAGTGTTTACTCCATCTGTCAAAATATAATCGAATTATAATTTCAAAATTGCACACAATTTCAACATCATGGAAAACGAATTTATACCTTGTGTCAGTCCGGTGTTGGATAACTGGTCGGAAACCAAGACTAAACCGTGAATGTTGCCCGTACTTCCCGTATGAGATTTTTTATACGAAAGCAAAGGAGTATCACCGCCTTGGAGTTGTTTTTCTACCTCTAAACAATAAACATCGCACACATTAAATAATTCGAATAAATAAATATTTCAACTGGTTGATAACGTTTAAACACAAAAATGTAATAACCTTCTGTTATGCTAGATTCTTGAAACATATTTTCTAAAGAGTGATGGATTTCTTTGAACGTTGGTCGATCCATTGCAGACCACTGCCAACATTGTCGCATAAGTTCGTATACTTTTGGTGGACATCCTGGCGGGCATTCCATCCTGTAACCTTTTTCCAGCATATGATAAACGTCTGTTAGATCGACACCAGGATACGGCGACATTCCATAAGTTGCTATCTCCCACAGAAGAATGCCAAAGGCCCAAACGTCAGACTAAAATAAGTTTGTAATTTTTAAATCAAAAACAAATTGTAAACTTGTTGACAAAAACGAAAAACTTATATAATAACGATTTCAAATGGCTTCATTAATTCAAATTTCAATGGTTTTGTATGCAATTATAATTTGTCATTCCAGCAATGAAATTTTACTATTTTACAAACTAGTCGGCGCAAGTGAACAGCTAACTTACTGTGTCGCGACTACCGAATTTTCAATCTCATCTTACTTATTAGCTTCTAATTACCAATTTTAGAATTTCACACTTTTATCAGAACACCAGTAAGGTGCGAAAATTCAAAAACAATTCAATCCCTACAATATTATACCTTCGTCGAAAATTTATTGTAAGCCAAGCCCTCTGGTGCCGTCCATTTGATTGGAAATTTGGCTCCTGCATGTGCAGTGTAAGTGTCATCTCGCATAAGTCGTGCCAATCCGAAATCTGCTACTTTAACTAAATGATCTTCACCAACGAGGCAATTTCTTGCAGCTAAATCCCTGTAAGATCAAGTATAAAATAACTGTATTAGTACAGCAATAACTTATTCCGATTTCAAACGAAAAAAGTTGTTTATTTGAATTTTACCTGTGAATAAAATTGCGACTTTCGAGGTAACTCATTCCACTGGCGATTTGCGTCGCCATGTGCATCAAAACGACGGCATTGATTTGATGTTTGCTTTCATTGCGTAGGTAATCCAGAAGGTTTCCTTTGCTCATGAATTCAGTGATTATGTAAAAAGGCGGTTCACGCGTACACACGCCGATGAGTTGCACCAAATTGTGATGCTTCATTTCCTTCATTATTGCTGCTTCTTCCAAGAAGTCTTTTAAGGCCATCGTGTCCTCCTGCAGGATACAAAATGAAACGCTTCGTTTTATCCCACCCTTCAAACCATGCCTACTTCCAAGTACTGCGCTGTAACTCACCTTTAACGTTTTTACAGCGACAGTCATGTTATATCTTATCCAAACTGCTTCATAAACATCGCCATACTGCCCTCCTCCGAGTTTGTGTCGCATAACTATGTCAGTTCGATTAATTTCCCATTCATCAGGTTCTGAAATATTAAGAGCAACAAATTGATCGGTGACATTCAAACGTGATTGCAATTCAAAAATATTAAACAATTATTCACCTGGACTAAGAGGGAAAACTGTTGGCTTGTTATATTTTGGTGCAGGATAGAGAAGTTGGGTGATAAGCCCGTCCGCTTGAATCGAATGATGGTGTACCAGTTCTGCCAATGTATTGAATTTGCTTTCCGTTGTAACGAACATCTGTAACAATATTTCAATCAATTTGATTCGCTCAATAAGTAAAGCTCGATAAAACGAATAAAGACAGCAATTCACAAACCTTGCCCTCGCTGTCCTCGTTGATTCTATAATGATAAACACGACCCTCATATCTGAGAGAAATGCTACGCTGACCAGGACTGCTTTCTGACTCACGAACCAGGAAGCTTCCATTGATACCGGAACTCAGTAGATACTCGGCTGCGTTGCGAGATATTCGTCCATGGTACCATGAGTGTTTCTCCAACGAGTTCACGGGTGTCACGTAGTTTGACGGTACCCAACCAACTTGGCCAGCGCTTGAATGCGCCTCGCACCATTCTCCACTTTTATTATAACTCAATATACGAACTTGTTCACCTACAAAAATTATACCAAATTAATAAATACATTATATCAAACAAGTATGTGGTTTGATCTTTTTATTTTCACACCTTTTTAAAGATAAAAAAATATAGAAAAAAATTCGCAATATTAATAATTATTCTGAGGCATTTTGAAAAGCGTTCAGATCCATTTGATATATTTTCATGTCGTACAACAGCCTAGATTGTGCAGGAAATTTCATTTCCTGCACGTCTTTATTAAAATGATTTCTTACACGTTCAGTGAAACTGCTTTTTTGAAAGTTTTACAAAAGTCATTGTTAATGGGTAAATTATTCTTTTAATACAAATAATTTTATAATTAACTTGTTAACTAATGACATTAAGTTTATGATCATAAAAATTGTTCAATCAAGATATCGTATGATAAAGATATGAATTTAATCATTTGAAATTTTAATTTAGCTGACGAATGTTATTAACGGACCTTTCTTCAAACTCAGCTGATTCTCTCCTCCAGCTTGGAAGTCATAGAGTGCCACGAACAGTTGTGGATCATCCTCTTCTTGAGCCAATAGGTTTTCCTTGCTGGTCCATCTTAATTTCGAAAACAAAACATTTTGTTACAATTTCTTTTTCTGTCCTATTAAAAATACCAAACTCGATAAACTGCTTGGAAATGTAATTGTTTTTTAATTGATATCTACCGACTTATTATCAACAAAAAATGTATCGTGTCTTTTATGGTTTCCATTACTTTTGGTTTACTGACTCCAAGTTACGTAAGCCAGGGCATATTTAATGCAAAAGTATTAGTCTGGCTTCTTTGCCCAAATTACATTTACAATATTACATTTACCGAATGCGTCGAATGCCTCGAAAGTGAAATATAACAATTTTATTTCGACAACATGATTTGTAAGTATATAACCGCTTATGCAAAAAATGTAATTTCGGACCTGTTGGCTTCAAGTAGCCCTCCACTTGCAATGCCAACATGCTGTTGCAAATTGGACTGTGAAAGAGACGGTATGCTTGTGCTGCTTGGAGGATCCCCTTCTGGCAGGGCGGGGATATGCGGCAGTGGTCTACTCTGCAGTAGAGCCTCTGAAAAAAACCAAATTTGTACTCATTATTTTACAAATTCGATTGTTCAAGAAGGTTTAAAAAAGTTCATTTAAAATGATTATCGACAAAAGAAGAAAAGCAAGTTACAAGACAGATGTCAAACCAATATAGCGTCATTTGAATTCGATATTGAGTTGCTCCAAATACGACCCACTCGTCAACTTATCTCTCATCAGTTGACCAAACTAGTCTCTAACCTTGCTCGAATTACACGAAAAATACAAATAATAAGCCTAGAAAAGAAAATCTGATAAGTGAGCACATGCTTGTTATGTCAATGGCAATAAACATTTATTATTATAAAATTTTTGCATGAACAATAGCAGCACCATAATGAAGTGAGCGTTATGTACCATAACATTGTAAAATGTCGTATCGAAGTAGTAACGAAGTAATCAATACTTGGATAAAAAAAGTGAGTGATTGCAGCGAGAATGGGATGCAATAGGAAGTACACACCGGGCGATTTTCATGGATGAAAAATTGTTCGGATAAGAAGGGAAAAAATAGTTCGTTGCGGTGAGATAGAAGGAGAGATAAAGCTGGGAAGAAGGAGAGCGAGAGAGAGGGAGAGAGCGAGACGGCGGTGGGAGGGAGAGAAAAAAGGATACTAATCGGGTAGCTCACCGCTGTGCTCGGTGAAGATATTCGAGCCGATGAGCCGCGAGTCTTTGGGGTTGCGGGGCTGTTTGCGCGTCTGTCGGATGGCCGAGCCGGCAGGTATCACTCGGTCCTTGGTCTGTTGAGCTCCCATGGTCGCGGCCAATTGGCATCTCCCGCGACGGATGTCTCAGCGACGGCAGCTCAGCGCCAAGCTAGCGCGCGCACCACTCGATGCTTGCGAGGGCCGCGTCTCGATCGCGACACCACCTTTTTCCATGCGACGAACAGCACTCTTTACATCTTTGCGTGTCAAGCGCATCTCCTCGCCATATTTGACAGCTTCCACTAACTGCTCTTTACTTTACTTTCGCACCGAGCCGAAGCTTGCCATTTGACGTCGATTATTTGGTTCAAACCAGACTCCGCAGACGGCGCTACCATCCAACAATCGATTCCCCGGCTCGCTCAGTTAAAAAATATGGCTAAGCATCAAAAAGGAAGAATTTATTTTCATAGATTTTACTGTCAAGTCTGCTAAACTATCATTTCAATATTTTGAATTAAGCTAGTGTCAAACCGGGAGTTACCGACTTTACAAATTTTCTTGATTAAAAATTAATCATGTGATTGTAAATCGATTGAACAACGATAAGAGAGCGGTTTTCTCAGTTATTTTGCAGTTTCTTAAATAAAAAAAACTTGATTTTTCATCATTATAAAATGTTGATGAATTAATGGTTTCTAATTTTCAAGGTGGAAGTTATTCGTATAAATCATTATTTGTTTACATTTTCCAACGAACAATTTTTTGTTATGCTGCGGATTCTTCCATTGTTGCAGAATCGTCCTCTTATCAGTTTTTCAAAAATAAACAGTTATTGTAATTTTAATAAACAAAATTCTCAACTCCGCGTGGTAGCAGACTTTACACATCACCTTAAACAATAAAATTGTTTAAAATAAAAAGAGTTGATTTATAGATGCAAGAATCATAAGAAAAATTAAATGTTAAATATATGGTCTTATGCTTGTAATTCTTTATTGTCAATTAACGATAAAAAAATTGTTGAAATAATGGCAAAGTTTATTATGAAAAATAAAATTAAGTTATACAAAATTACACTGTCAGAGCTTGTTGATGTGATAGAAGTTGTAAGTTAATGAAAAAGTGTAAAAAAAAAGTATACTTTAAATAAAAAATTGTAATTCGCGCGTCAGTCTTAAGTCTCGTTTATATGTAGACGTCTTAACTCTTAAAGGCTCCAGTGGTAATCAAAATTCTCCGGCTTTTGTTTCTTACCCATAATCCAATGAACAAATTTTTGATAAAAACAATTTTTTCCAATTTATAACATTCAAGAACTGTCAGAATATTATCTTCTCATTATTAATGTTGGCAAATTAAAATAATTTGTAATTTTAACAAAAATGAATTGTACAAAGAAATTGTAAAAAAAGAAGAATAAAAATGAGCAATTTGATGATTATTACATAGTCCAATAGAAGAAGACCAATGTTGTTATAAGTAAGTTATTTTTACGACTCGTAATACAAATTGCAGCGCGAAAAAATGTCTTAACTGATTGGAATGAAAGGAAGCTGTCA
>JAAMPD010001956.1:18511-32850 GCA_025266255.1 Trissolcus basalis | reverse complement strand
TCCAACCTTGTATATACAAACAATCCGACGTTGGTTCAACGTAGTCTCCCAACGACGTTCATCGACGTTGACCCAACGTTGGAACAATTGTAAAGTCGTCCAAATGTTGGCTGTTTCTGCCTGGGTAGTTGTCGGTTCGTTATAGAAATGAAGATCGTATACGATTTATGATACACACTATAGTTTATACCATAAATATAAATAGTAAAGCTCGTCAGAGGAATAATTTCTCATTAACTTAGCTGGTGCGTAATTGATATTTACCAGTCAGAAAAGGTTCAAAGCCGCACAGAACTCGGCAGGCCATTCTATCAAAAGTCGTAACAGCAAATAGGCTGTTGTACGTAAATTGTTGTTCATTCTTCAAGAATTGTTGATTCGGGGAAAATTTTTGCTCGTCTCTTTGTTCGGTCAATCATTTGCCTGTGAATTCAAAGAATTTTCGCTATCTAAATTTAGCCGCTCAAATAGCCGCTATATAAATACCAGGTGTCATTTCAGATTATGCACATGACTGTTAATTAAGCTGCGCAATTAATTGCTGTCTCGAGACGCACTCTAACTGGAGACTCTATACTCTGCCTTAGGAGTACTTCCGCTTTCTCTCCTCGAAAATCTCCTTGTGGAATAGAGTCTACTTTAGTTGCAAAGCTAAAAATAGTGACCTCGCCAAAGTATTGTGAAGCCGGTGCCATTTCCTGGAAAGGAATGTGGAACACTCCCTCGCTTTAATCAAACCTCTCCAATACCGTGCACGCCGGGGTTCAGTGCATTTTCTTATTACCAACCTATTTTCGTTATCCAGCTATGCGTATCCGTTCAACCAGCTTCAATCTGTCCAGATTGTTTATATTATCGTGCAATCAAAATTCAAAAACTTTTTCCCGCCCGTGACTGTACCAACAAAGTTTCAACGACGTCGCACTGTCTCTCGAAACAAGTAACAAGATGCTCGCCAGTGTGTATAACGGTATAGAATATGTAATCAAGAAAATTTCGACCGATCATTCAAGTGCCGAGCATCTGCAAAAATTCGTAACTTAAAATTCGAGGATCAATTGGTCTTGAGAGGTCCATATCGGAAAAGTTGTTTGAAATTACAAGTGTTCGAAAATTGCAATACCGAGAAAGCGTCTGAGCTGCACCGCATCGTTTATTTTTCGCTGGCTATTTTCACGACTGCTTCTCTGCATATCGTCATTATGTTTGCGCCTGCCATACTGATCGATGTCTGAAACGTCTCAATTTCTCGCTGAACCATCCACGCTGAGTTTACACTTTCGAACGATCATTATACTACTGCTTTCGTTAAATTCTTTTTTTAATTTTTTTTTTTTTTTTTTTGAATCGACTAATTTATTTCTTAATTTTAACATTTCCTTTTCATTTCAATTACAATGCTTGGGTCATTATGATTTCCTGTTCACTTTGTATGTTATTTGCAAAAAAAATAAAAAAATACCCTGCAATTATCGAATGAATTTTTAATGATTTTAATGGAGGTGTTTTTCGAACGTAATTACAATTTGTCCACTGATTGACGAAAAAGCATATCTTTCCTCATTTTATCTCGTTTCATCCGCGAAGCTTTTATTAGAAAACGAGGCTCGTGCCAACTCGATTGTATATCTCACTAGAATCTCGTTAGATGCGCTCGACGAGACGGAAATGAGTCCCGACGATTGTGCTCCGTGCCACGTACGGTCATGTGCATCAAGACGAAATGTGAAATTGTCGCAACTGCAGAGGGTAAACACACGAGCGACGATGAAATTCATCGCGCAACGTGACGTTTTTCTGATTGTCGCGTTTGTTATTTTTATATTTCCCCTTGGTTACAAATGGCTCGCTCGTTTTCTCGAGTTTGAGAATCCGTTCGCGACCCGGACAAACTTCGCGAATAAAATCACGGGAGTTTTCACAAATGCGAAAGACGCGGACGGTGAACACATCTTGCGAAAGTTATTTGATTCGGAGGAACGACGGCTATTGAATGGCCGTCGAAAAATGGTTTTGAGTCTCGAGCTTCACAATTCGGAGCCTGAAAATTCAACGGTCCAATTTGACCAGGAATTTGATATTTTGTCACAGAACGTTAACCAAAGATGGATGACCACGAAATCCAGTCGACAGTGGAGTCTATCTTAGGGCCCGGAGTGAAGGTCATCGACTGTGAGAAAAAGTCGTGCGTGCAGGAAGAAGAGGTGCTGCTGATTAACGGAGTGCCAATAACCCTCGAGGGGCCCGACGGAGTCGCGATACGGGAGGCCATGATAACCGGCCAGGTGCCGCCGTGCGACCTCCTCAACCGCATACTTATCAGGGCCGGCATACAGAGGTAGCGGCGCGTACTTCTTCCCTCGTAGAAGTTTCGACCAGTCTGAATTATGAACGTGGTTGAGAAATCACAACACCTGGCTGGGTCCTGATTGGCGAGCCGGATCAACTGCAAAAACATGTTACGAATGGATTCGATGTGGCTTTGAACAGAAAATTTAACTTGTTCTAATATCATTTGTTACACTTTTTGAATGCAAGTCTTTCAAGATTAATAATCATTTTTATTCATATTTACAAATTAAAATGAATGGTCACCAAGATTTGAACTCACCTTCTCACAGTGACATCTTGAAGTTCAAATCACTCCTCTTTAAAAATTTTGATCATGAATGTTGATTTATATTACATTGTCATTCAATTAAACTGGTTACTTAATGATTGATCAATTAACAATTTGAGCATATTAGTTAAAGGTAATAATAACATACATGATTAATTTTCTCTTTTCAAATCATAATTGAATTTCAGCATTTTGCATGACATTTGTATTAAATTTTACATAAATGCAATGACCAAAACAGTTGCTAATGATCTAGAAAGATGATAAAGCGACAACGAATGAATAAATTGAAAAAATAATTTACCTAATTGATTTTGTTACGAGGGCCATGTAAAATACAATCGTTGCATGTATGATAAGCTTCCGGACTTATCATGTTTTGATCCAGGAAACTGAAATCAGTTTGCCATGGTTCAGCCAAGTCAGGGCCATATCAGCATGACGCGTCGAATTTCTACTCGAGCTCATCTGGCGTCGCCCACTGGCTTATTATTTCACGGCACAAAAGTTGTTTTCCACATGCACGAGAAGTTTTCGGTGTTGATATATACAGATAAACATCAGCACTGCAAATGAGATTCGGAGATAGTGCCATCAATTTTGTTTTGGGCCCCGAGTTCATTTTGATTTTTTGTTACGATACCGCTGGAGAATCAAAATTTTACATAACTTAATCGTGGATTTTCGTATCTGACTTCGTTTCGCTCGGCAGTGGAATATAAATGTGCCTGAAATAATAATGACAAAAAAAATTAATTCACTCGTAATGGGAATGTCAGTAATTTAATTAAATTTTATTGATCGGAGTTTAATCCGGGCTCGGTTTATCCAATCATTTCAATATTCGATACAGTTTCGAACATTATATTTTTGTCGTTTAATTTATGACGTTCACAATTTGTGACATTTTCATTACGATTGTCCGAGCGGGGACACTCGGTATAAATGAATTACTCTTTGAAGAGTGCCAGTGCGATTGGAAACCTCGCTGAGCGTGAAGTCTTCCGTTGTGACCAAAGAAGAGGTGACGGTAGCTCGGGGCGGTAAGGTCGTGGACGAGCGTAGTCGCGAGACAAAGGAAAACAACAGCTACTCATCATCGACGAGCGAAATTTGGGAGCCAGTTGGCATCATTCATCGGCCGCGAAATCTCAAGCCGTTCGACAGCTCGGACGACTCACGACCGAATTCCAATGCAAGCTCGGATCAAGGCTACACCACGTGCAATACTACCGGCAGTAACCCCATTTTAAGTGAACGTGGTGGTGCCGCTGTCGGATGCCCGATATGTGAGAGCAGCGACGTTCAATGTACAAGAGGATGCATTGCTGGACTTGGCACACGTACCACAAATGTGCCGCGTGTACCAGCCACTACTTCAGCGGTGAGATTATATATTCTGCAATTTCATGAATTTCATTCTCTCATTCCTAGATTACGCTATTATATGGTACGAATTTCTTGTTCACTGAGGTGTCAAATTTCAGTTGTAAGAATTTTAGCTATTGAATTGAATATCACTAATGTTTTATGAAAATGAAAAGTTTGCGCTTTTAGAAGTCTTTTGATTTATTGCTTTTGTTTTAATATTAAAAAAATTTTTTGTCCATTGTCTTTGTTTAATCATTTTCTTAAAGTTAATTATAGGTATGATAATTGTATTCTGCGATTTTCATACCGATTTTTTTTACTTCTAATTTCTTTTTTCATCAATTTTTATGCTGTCTATTTCTTTGCTAGATATTTATTTTACTTTCAAAATTAGTCCCTGTTTATGAATAACGTTGTTTAAACAAATTGTTTCCTTTTTACTACTATCTAAGTCAAGTATATTCACACACGTATATAACATTTTTATATTCCTTGTTTTTTTTTTTTTAACTTTACATTTTTGATAACAAAGAATGAAAAACTTCTAAATCAATTCCGAATAAAATTAGAAAAAAGTTTTATTAAAGAAAAAAAATTTCCTTACAGATTTAAAGGGAATTGAAAAAAGTAATTGAAATCATTACAGAGATAGATTGAAGTGTAAATCTTCTATCAAGTCAGGCTAAATTGAAGATGGAAAAAAACAATTGTGGCAAACGCGCAGAGACACACGTTTAGCCATAAACTACCTTGTCTGCTCGTTGAGTTAAAGAAGTGCACTTTGGCAGGTTATGAAACTGAAGTCATCGGATGAAAATCTCTCTCGCAGTATAGCCTTTTCCATCGGATGTATTTAAATCTTCGAGCGATACGGATTTACGCGACAACTGACATATTTAGCGAGAATTGTTCTCACGACTTTTCCGATCGTGTTTAAAGTTTGGACTGCAATTGCGAAAACGAATCGCCTTAAACAATCTCAAAGTTGAGAAATTTTGTTTTCATCTCAAACCAATTTGAACATTGCATTCTCAATTTGTTTCCCATATTTTTACATAAAACTTTTAGGCCGAACCTATTTGCAAAAAGTTATCTCATCTTAGATCAAAAACACTTTATAAATCGTTTAAAATTTCGTGATTTATAAATCTTTAGAAGTTGCATTGATGTATTTGGAAATAATTATACTTTAATGACAGTCGCAATAAATTAGCGTCCACTTTATAAACTAATTACAATACAATATGTAGTTTGTAAAAAAAAAAACGAAACTTATAAATATTCACGCGCAGTAAAATGTTCGTACAATATAATTGCCTGTTGTATTATGTAGTCTTTGGAAAAAGACAAATTTATTCAGCGCTTTTGAGCAGACACGCGTTTTTTCAACGATAATTTCAACGTTTATTCGTTTCCTTTTTCTTCACAAAACGTACAAAAGTAATTATAAACGGAGGGAAAAAATCATTAAGTCAAAAAAAAAAAAAAAAAAAAACAGAAAATTCTACACCTACAAGAAAATTGTAAATGAACTCATTTAAATGGAGAAAATTTGTGTATTGAGGAAAAGGAGCTTGAGAAAAAAGTGCAAAACGGGTAAAAGGAGAAAAGTTACTCGTACTTTTCTGTATTTCGGTAACGAAGTCGAGGAGGTGAGTCAATGTCTGAGGGCCTCGAAGTAGGTGGGTAGCCGTGTGATACGTAGGCCGAGCCTTTAGATACGCGGAGTCTTTTGCTAATAAAAAGCCGCTGACTATCTCGTGGCTAAGGATCGAGCAAGTCGTGCGTCTTTCCACATACGGAAACACGATTCCACACAGGAATGACTTTTTCATTAGTTACCGGCGTCGTAAGACGTATACGGAATGATCTTGAATTGCTTTCTACAGGAAATCCCACAGCGTGCTGGAAAACACGACAAAACAACCAATTGCAATCGCGAATATGGCGTATCGAAAGTTTGTCCCGCCGTTTCTAGCGGACTATAGTTTGTTGCTGAATAGCATTCCAGATAACGTTTCTGATTTTCTTCGCAAAAATGTTGACTCAAACGGAAGAAACGAGATCGATAACGTGCTTTTTTAATTCGAAATGTCTGCATTTGTGGATCTAAAGGATACAACGTGTCTTCTAAGTATGAACAAATATCACAATCAGCTGATTTCTAACGGCCTGATGTTCTGGACAATTTGTTGGCAATTATGAGACAATTGGAAGTTACAGTAGAGACAATTTTTGCAACGTAACAGTTTACGGTTCCGAAATTGATTTTCTTATTATTTATCATGCAATTAAAATAATTATTCATTACTGATAATTAATTTACATGCAAGTATCCATTCACATACAGGTAATCAGAACTGCAAATTAAGTGTTGACTTTCGGTGTAGTTGATGATAATGTTTATTGATATTGCTATCAATTTATTTCCAAACAGTCAAGAATGATAATTAAAAAATCTTCTGATTGGTTTGACAGAAAATTAATGAGAACATAACTGCAGCGTGAAATGTTTTTTTTTTCGACCTATCTTGTTTTTAATTTCATTCTTGAAATTGAAATATAATCAAAACAACTAATCAAGTGATAGTTGCTTAGACATAATATATTCTAAACTTCCAGTTTATGTTTAATGTTTAAACTTTGTTAAAGTGTAACGTTGTTTGTTCAAAAAAGTTCAAATTCAGTTAAACATCATCTTAACAAATTCTTTGAATATTCATGGGAAATTCATATATGTAGATTTGTTACTATTATCAAATCATAACAGTCTAAAATAAAATTATTCCAGGAATTACGAATTATTTGCCAGCCGTCGGTAACGACGAAACACACTTTATTATCTGCAGAACTCAGTGACGAATTTTCTTTACCATGTGACCATATGATTTTGAAACCAGTGCATGGTAACAGTATTAGCAGTTCATACAGTACGCAGTCGGTAAGGAAGAACACAATCCCTGGAAAAGTTACCTACAGAAGTAAAAAAATTCTGGCTTCTCGAAAAACTTGAATTTAATTTGAAATTTAAATATTTTTCAATTGCAAATGTAAGCTAAATTTATTTAAATTTATTGTCGTGTCGAAAAAATTCAAATAAATTACATTGTCTATAATTTTCTGCAAAGTCGTAAACGGGAAACTTGGTAATGTTATGTGGATTCTGTTTGAGTAATAATTATGTATTTTTATCTATATTTTGTGGCAATATTTTCGCTTGCATAATGAAATATTTAAGTTTGAATGGATGTCACTGCACGTTGTCAAACAGCAGAGAGTGTAAACTAAAATTCTTGGAAAATATGCCGGAAGAGTTGTCAAGACGTGATCAGCTTACGGTGACAACACGTTTTATGAGATTTTTGTCACTCAGAAGTCCAATGACATATCCACTTCGACATTTCACTCTAAAATAACGTTAAAGACGTGTAACATTTTTATGTGACATGCAACTTTACTTTCGGTTCGTACATTCCGAAATATCCTTAAGACATTCCTACTTCTTGAATATTAAACGGTGAAACCATTTTGGAAAACGTAATGCGATGGAGCACTAAAAATAATAAGTTCCAGCATAACTATCGTTGATATCACTTCCGGATATCACATTTGTTTGGATGTTGATGAGTTTGGCCATTTAATTAGCAAAATGTAGAGATATGGAGTTTGAAAACCCTGGCCCTTCAAGTATATTATATTGTTCTTCATTATTCGAAGTAATTTCTATGACGATCAGATTTGAAGATGAAAATAAAAATCGGGATAGATCCAATTAAATTTTGTATTAAAATCTTTGTGACGATTGGCATCATCTTCAGAACTGTTATATCTAAATGTAAGTTCTTAAGTAGTTTAAAAATATTTACATTTTACATTAGACAACTTCAGTTGGTACTCGTGACTGACGTCACTTACATCGTAAGTAACCCAACTGATATTGTTGGCAGAACCATAAACTACCGTTTACAACACAACCCACAGCGATAAACATATACGCGGAAATATATTTTGAATTTATATTTTTGTCCGTGTGGGAAGGTACACCCTGAGTCCAAAATATACTACTTTTGATCGTGCATCATCCGGATTTACATTTTGATCTTAAAAAAAAATAGAAAACAACTTTTTTGTTCATGCAGATGTATTCATGCTTCTCAAAATGAGGGAAATGTTTGGATCAACATTTTTAGTCCGAATTATTGGTGCGATGAAAAGATGCTAATCTTGGTTGATACACGTATTTTATGGAAAAACGTCGAACAGTAGTGCGCCTGACCACGAGAGGTTGCATATTTTGCTTGCTACGTTTTGCACTATATTTACCCGCACGTTTCCGCGTCCCATGCTTGACGCCAGACGTGAAAGCAGAAACTCGATGCATCTACATCGACGCGCATCTATTTGACTTCTTTTGCAATCCCGGTTGTTACTTTTTTTTTGAATACCACCCGTTACATGGTCGGGGCGCGTTAATATTTCTCGGTGTCGTTGCCTGCCTGTTTATCTTTCTTTTCAACGCAAGGTGCCGCGTTTCATAAAGTGCGAATGATTCACGAGCTCCAGCTAAAAGAAAAAGTAAAACAGGGAGAAAAATTCAAAAAAAAAAAAAAATGAAGAAAAAATTAGCATACACTCGCATGCATACGTAGCGCTTTTCAGAAGTGAACTAAAAGAAAATTTTCAGGATGCAGAATAAGGTTGTGTAAAGTGAAACGGAAATGTAATGAATCGGGCTCGACTTCAGTTTTGCACTAAAGGGGATAATAAATACATTTTGAGGCTTTACAATGACAGACTCCGATGCTGAAACCTTGCCGGTAATTTTCGGTCTATTGATAGCTTTACTCACGGCACTTCTGGGTTATGTATTATGGGTGAGTTCCGTAAAGTCTTGTAGCGCGTAGTGTATTTTTACTCTTCATCACACGAATGACTTACACTTATTAATTAAAATTTTTAATCAATTTTTAATTACCAAACAGCAAATTAGTTTGTGTCAATGAAACAAGATGTTTGTAAATGAAAACCTGGTATGTTTATGGAACTCGTAGCAGAGATCATGGTATATATTACATGCAATTGTAAACTTAAATCACAAAACATGAGAAGTCTGAAGAAAATTTTCAATGGCAAATTCCTAACTCCGCTGAATTTTCCCTGATAATGGATAATGACAGGTAAACTCCGCCACAAGAAAGTCCTGATAAAAAAAGTATAAAGTAAACTCTGCTGAAATTAAAAATGCCGATAAGAAATCTGTAGGTAAACTCAGCCGAAAAAATACCAGCATGAAAAATGATTAAGTAAACTCCGCCGAAATAAAAGATAATCAAAACCGGTAAACTTCGCCGAAGATAATTTTAAGGTTAATCTGTTTCGAGCTGGAAAAACTGGAGCTTTCTTTAACAACTAGGTTCACAATGATTTACTCATAATATTTATTCATAATATTAATGAAGTTTATTATTTTGTGTTTCATTTTGGTATTGATGAGGATTCAACGAATTAGGTGAATTTGACTGACATATTGTTTAAATAAAGAAAGGTGACGTGATTATCTTGGGAAAAAAATTCAAATTAAACTAGACGAAAACTAATTTTTCCTTTCATGATCTTACTAACTTTAGGAGTTTTATAAAGATTTTGAATTTCAAAAATTACTTAGAATTTTCAATATTTTTTAATGTTTTAAAAGTCTATAAAAAATTAATGCATTTTGTTTTACATCAGTGGACATTTTAGAAACATTAACAGGTAACTGAATATTATTCGATCATGAAAAAATATCTTCTGTAAGCCTTGATGGAATATCGCATTATTTTGCTTTGTTCAATTTATAAAGAATAAACACACTTTTCAACATCAATCACAATAACGAACTTCTGAGACTTTAACAACGTAGACAAAATGTTTTCTGATATCTTTGAAAGTCACAATTATTGTCTATCAAACTGCACACACGCTTGATGAATTTTTTCTCGAAATAATTAAGTTCTGCATGATGTAATAGTAGTATACATTCCGCAATTTAAATTTTTTGTCTTCGGTCAACTTAAATTGATACAGTAAAATGAGAAGAACAATTAATAATTTTGCAATATCATTTTACAGACATATGAAATACCACATAATAGTTAATTATGACACGCCCCCTCCCCATTTCAAAGTTTCAAATTAGAAAATTAATCATTGCACTGTTTTATTTATTTTTCTTTTTTTTTTTATAAGTTGAGTTGAACTCAACTTTGTTATCTTCGGCGGAGTTTGTCGACCTTTAATTTTTTTCTCTATTCGGCTGAGTTTAGGTATCGCCTTTTCAATTACGCACGACAAGTTTTGTAGTTATGATTCTATATCATGATATATCACTTTGTTCATTTCGATACCTCAGCGATACGAATTTTTTTAGTTTGTTCAAAAGATTCACCCGCAGCTTCATTCTATTCTTAGTGAAAAATGCAATGTGATTAAAAAATAATAATAAAAATAATTACAATTGTCACATCCACATTTATGTTCTTCGCCGAGAAGATGGTGCATGCACAATATTTACCCGGAAAAAATCCCCGGAAAAGAGGTCAAAATTATAACTTTGAATGTGTGCATGTTTTCAAATGATTCTCTCTGCTAAATATGTTCTGTGGAAAAAGAAATAAAAATTTAAACATTTTAATACAAACAAAAACAGTGCAAGATCAAGAACGTTTTTATACATTCTGATGAGATTTCTAAGAATGACTGAAAGTTTCTCGTTATTCTTAGATATTTAATTTTGCTAATTAAATAATGAAACAAACGAAATTTTTTGTATTTTTGTTCAAGAAAATGTATTGGATCTTATTTTAGTTTTACTTTTACTATTGATAAAATTGAAAGTAAGTTGATGAACAATTTACGCTGAAGTTTAAAGAGTTGATTACTTTATTTATTCAATGAAAGTTTGTTTACAAGATAAATATAGTGTTAATCATTCAAAGTCACAATATAACATGGGCATCATTCCGTCGCCCAATTGGTAAGCTGCCAATAAGCCTTAGATCAAGCAGCTTTACATGTGTACTGCGTCGTTGATGTTTTTCTTTATTTTATTTGTTGTTTCAATAATATCGCTTTAAAAAAATTATACAGCATAGATAAAAGCAGAAGGACAGGATAATCTTTTGAAATGGGAAACAGCTATTTTAAATGTTGAATGTTTACAGATTTGACCATTGGAAAGCATAATAAAGTTGAAATGAAATATTTAATGTTTAGTCTTGGATGATTTTTTTATGAATCAGACGCATTTATCGATCGTAAATTATCAATGGAAAGTTAAACATAAAGTTTTCGAGTTAGAATCAATTCGTCGACAAAATTTGTACGTAGATACACAATTACAAATTTATTAACAGAAGCCAGACAAAATTCATCATTTATTGATAGTAACGATAAAGTCAAACGAATCCCCTGGCTAATGAAAAAGCATGAAATTTCGTCAGGAATTCCATGAACTAAATGAATAAAGCTCATTCAACTCCTGTTAATTCAACGAAATTTCTGGCCTTTCTTTAAATTTATCTCTGGACGTAACGTATGAAAGACATTTTTTCGTATTTTTTAATTGAAAAGAGAATTTCGATATTATAAAAATTTTAAGTGAGTGAATTTGCTAAAAACAAATGAAAATGAATATCGATCCGAAAAATGCCTCGCAGAAGATATAAGAATTATTTTTCAAACAGAAGTTTTTAGATTTGTACCCTCGACTTTCTTCGCATCGCCGGGTTATTTCTCACCATAGTCTGTCCATCTTCAGTGTGTCTTGATGAACTCACTTCTTCGTAGCTTCATCTTTTGTGACTCGATCTGTTTGCTTTAGCGAATTTCAAGCTTTTTTATCTTTGGCCTTGCGCCAAACTGACACAAAAATATAAAAATCCAATATCTACTACAACGAAAGACACGTTGTTTCCAAACGTTATCGACATTCGTCAAAACCCATATCTCGATTGTTTTGACTGGTTTTAGATAAATGAATGAAAGGCTTTATTTTTCCACGAATTAATCAAATTAGCCAGAAATTGAAATTGATATTACGAAATTAAATTTAAAATAATTGTCAAAAGATCTCATTAAGTCTTGACATGTTTATCTTAAAGGTGTGTTTTATATTTGGTATTATTTCCCTGTGCTAAAACAAAGTTAGATAATTTAAACGATCAAAGTTATAAAAGCCAGCCGCAAATGTATTTCTGGCCAATCGATATGCGGCGCCCAACGAACACCAGTTTGTAGACAGCGTATACGTTGCTCTAAGTTTGCTAAGTTTTCGGAGACTAGAACAATCTGCACATGAATTTGCTATTCAACTTGCAAATTATTGACTGAATCTGATACAAGTATTACACCGTGAAATTATGTGAACAACAATCAGACGTTCAACCGGTGTTACCACATCTATGGCAAAAGAACATGCATGTAGCCATTTAACATATAGATAGTAACATTCATATCACATATAGTTGTATCTATACCTTCATGTGCAATAATTATGTTACGTATATTGCAGCTAAAGTCTAACAACATAAACACCAAACATGCCAAATTATTAAACGAGAACAAAATTGAAATGCATATTTTTCAAGATTAAGACATTTGAAAATATTCTTCTCTTATTTTACGTCGTCAGTATGATCAAAATTTTTTGTCAGTCGATCGTTTTTCGCAACTTATCTTGCGAGGCCACATTTGTCAAAATGGCGCTCGTCTACGACCCCGAGATATGCAAATAAGAGCTTTTATCATAATTTGACAAATTTGTTCGACAAACTTCGCGGTTAACTTTTTCGTTCGTTTCCTATTTTTCCCGTTAGACGACGATTTTTCAGATCTGATGAAAATGTCTATTTACATATAAATAATTCTTTTCTACAACATATATCGTCTAATAAAGAATCAAATTCGTGCTAATCCTGGGCATTATTTTAATTATTTCGGTAATTAAATTGAATATTCATACACACCCACACATAAATACCGAAAAAGTTGAGTTATATATTTCAATAACATTATTAAAATATATTTTAGTTTGATTGGAGAAGATAATTTTACACTTCTTCATATTCTTGAATTATAATATGAACATATTTTAAACGAAATCATATTCACTCATGGATAAAAACAAATTTTAATGAAATTGTGCATCTTATAAGTTATATTATATTTTATGATAAATTTAGTCTCATCAAAACACCTTTTAATAAAATTAAATTTCAACAAAATTAATTAGAGATTTCCTCAAAATGATTTTAAAATGATTTCGTAGGGTGGACTTGGCAAGTATCATAAATTCCCTTGACAGTGAAGTAAAATTATTCCTATTTTGTTTCATTCATAACGAACGTATTCTATTGGTCTCGGGGACTATACCGTATCTGAAATAATTTGTTCATTGTGGAGTTTACTCGTTCGCGGAAATAATGGATTTTTTAATTTGTCAACTTGGTAGACGCGTTTCCTTCGTTATGGTAGTTGGTTCATGTTTATACAGTAAAAAAATCTATTAAAACCTTTTTAGTTATTTATTTGGTTAAATAATTATTTCCACTCATTTTTACGATGATGCAATCGTAAAATATAAACAAAAAATGATATTCATATATAATAATCATAATAATATATAATCATGCATATATCATTTTGATATTGATTATACGACTCCAACTACCTTCAATTACTTTTCGTGTTTTCAAGTAGCGTGCATTATTTCAATTTAAAAAAGGATGCATAGTGACGAAATAAATTGGCTGATGATGTTTGTCTGACGAAGCTCTATACGATTCTGTACAAACTTTTGAAATTAAATAAATATTTCAAACTTCAAATGCAAACCGGCGAAATCGCATTACATGAGCTCGAGACGAATCGATAAGCCGAGCTTAGTTTCGGATGATGCGATTTTGAATTCGAAATTAGGCATTTGCAGTTTCGTGTATACGTGCTCGCAAAAACTAATTTTACAATAAAGTAAAAAGTTCTTGTTCTTTGTTCTATAATTAAATTACAAAGATCATGCGAGTTATTTTCAATTATCAATCACTCTTTTTGTTGAATTTTTCTTTATTTTTTCTTTAAGGAATATCACTGAACCGAAAAAAGTTTTTATTTTTTATAATTATACACAAATAGAAAAATAGACATTTTTATAAAAAATTCATGTATGTATGCTCAATTAAGAAATTAACAAGAGATAACATTTTAGTTTATTTACGAAAATCTGTACCAGCTTATTTTTTATCCACTGCCCATGTAGAAAATTCGGTGGATTGCCAGAACTCACAAATCCACCAAGCCTGGCAACGTACTG
>JAAMPD010001956.1:0-18494 GCA_025266255.1 Trissolcus basalis | reverse complement strand
GGTTCTCGTCCGATCACCGAAGATAAGCAACATTGAGCGTGGATAGTACTTGGATGGGTGACCGCTTGGGAACTCCACGTGACGTTCGCTCTTCTTTTTTTTTCTTTTAATTGTTTTTTTGCACATAGCTAATATGAAGAGATTGTCAAGATAATGTACTTTTCTAATTACCACTATAATCTTCGAGGTAAGAACTCAAATCCGCAATGTTATCGAATTGATTGAATGGTTCTAAATAGTTTAAGAAAAACACATTCTTGACTTAAAAAAGTTGAGTTTTCACATGAAAGTCAATGTTTCTTCACTCAATAGAGTTTTGACGAAAAGCGATTGTTTTTCCACGAGTGTAAAAGACGTAAAATTACCCAGCAGATTCAATTACAATGACAAATTTGCATCTTGCGGTAATGATGCAAATGACAATAAATTATTCGCGGGGTTTCGCAAAAGAGCTACCGGCAAAAATATCCGTAAACACGAATAGAACGAGTGGTGAAAGCGTCCGTAACTCACGATTTGCGTGAAACACCGAATTTTTCAAGTTTAAAACAGCGGAGAAATATATACGTTCCTTGTTACCGCTATAACGAGCGTGTGCTGTAACAAAAACAAGATAAACGAGCGGAGCAGGCCGAATGCACCGCGACGACATCGAACATGAATTAATAACATTTTGGTTGCGTAGCCAGAGCGAGTTAGCGGCACGGTTTGAGGGGTCTGTCTTCGCGCGCACGGTGGTCTCAGCTTGTCGATTCTCTGGAGGGCAAAATTTTTGTCGCGGCACCGATTCAAGTGAAAATTGCGCGACGTGTGTACAATTTTAGAAAGTGGGACGAAATGATGGCGTGTATTATGCGGGAATATTGATTTGTTTACAACGGATGTGGAACCTGCTATTGATTAAATGCTGAATCCACTTTTCCCGTGATAATCAAGTGTGGTTCATTTTCGGGGGATTGATTTTAAAATAATCATCAGCCGCTGTGGCTTACCGTTGTTTCAAATTCGAGCTCATTTTACCTTTGGTAAATAATGATCGTCGCGCCTTTCGTCCATTGCAAATCTACTCCCACATATAAACACCAAATAAAAGCATTTTGAAAACATAAAAGAATTTCGTTATTTTTGGATAAACAATTTTCACAATTCACCCTCGTCTCTTTTTCACATTAAGTTGCTTGCAGTAATCATAAACTTGCAGAACAACATTTGCAACTGACGGTTACGTCATTAACAAAACTTGATGATAACAGAGATTTATTTTAACTTACCACGAATATCGTCCGGGTGAATTGAGGCGGCCGGCAAATCCAGTTTTAATATCACCGAGGTCAATATTAATTTCTTCCCAGTGCTGAAACAAAGTTTTGAATTCTGTTAAAATTATAGCTAAAAATGTACACACGCTAACAACATACATAGATTTCTGAGCCGCGAACGCAATCTCGATGTAATCAGTTTAATCTTTAAGCAAAAACTATGCATTTTAATTTCAACCGAGGCTCCACGTTCGCCGACTAAACGAATTTTTTCTGTGAATAACGAATATTTTTGCTCTATAATAATCTCGGGCGTAGAATGTTTTTTCCCTGAAACTCGATAGTATGAGAAAAGAGTGTAATTTGAATATTACCAATTTGTAATTTATCATCGTATAGAAATTTTTCTTTTAAAAATAGAGATGAATTATGAACGCAACATTTTTGCGTTCTTTCTTGTATCATTTCACAAATTGCACACGTACATTGTTATAGTTATGTTTTGGTAAATTGCAATTGTCAATTTCGAAATCTTACTCAAGATTAATTATCTTATTAGTGTGACATTTGCCTAAGACTATTATCGATGTATAATTACAGTCTTTGATGTGGCTCTTGGGCGTAAATTGGCCCTCCTCTCTCTCTATGTAATTATAAATTTACAATCGCCAATTGTCTATAGTGTTTTGATCATTATTGTTATGATTATTGTTACAACAAACATATAATTATGAAAAATAAAATAGATAAATAAAAATAAATAAATTCTTGCCATAAAATAAATGACATACATTCTACATCCTGTCACCTATAATTATGTCTGAAACTTATCTGAATATTAAATAATCAAAAATAATCCAAATAACCAGACAGGAACAAAAGTTTGGTCGAAAATTAATTTAGTGTTCTGAAATTCAATCCAGTCTAGGGCGCTTATTCTTAAGCGAATTTTTACAAAATAGTACTTGTAAAGGATAAGCGGATAATAAATTTGCGTCTCCGGGCCGAAATTACCAGCATTAGAGTTCAAACCTGAACATCGTACAAAGTGGTATCGATCGCAATGTTTAAACTCATATAAGTGAGCTTTACCGCTAACAACAACCGTGAAACTCCTATGGACCGCGGCGCGTTTGTTTCGCCTCGCGTGTTATATGAGTTTTGAAACAATTTCGTTGTAATTCAGCGCTCGAAACAGAGGACACGAAAGTGCGCGCGTTATTTATCACAATTATTTACACATCGCGCGGAATTTCAATAATATACAGCGCGTTTAATCGCACGGCACGATAAATCTTGCCATTGGCACGGGGCGTTTTGCAGTGGCGGCCGAAAAGCTCACGACAAAAAAATGAAGCACGGCGCGATGTAAACGAGTTTAGACATTTGCAACGTACCCAGTTGTTGGGATCTCGAATATCGTCGCATGCAAATTTTTATAATAGAAAATTATCCGACGAGAGAGTCTCTCCGTATATTTTCGCCTCTCGTATATTCGTTAATGATTTTTGGGATGCGCCGCGTATATAGAGGGCGGTACGTTCATTATTTTTGCATCGCAAATCGCGTGCGATTATGCACCGCACGCTTGTCGTTATTTTGCGAAGATTACTTTTGGCTTTTTATGATTAATTACAGTACAGCATTCGGGTAATAAAAAAAATGTTTATCCAAACTTAAAACGATGTTAACAAACGATCAACACGAAAACATATTTCGACCATATTTCAGAGCATTTATATTTTTGCAATTAACATCGACAACGACGAAAAAAAAAGTCGTCTCTTTCATACGAGAATTAACACCTCATTATCAATTGACGATGTAAATTTTTTATCCCATTAATCGATGTTACAAAAATCAAATCAAACTTTTTTATAATAAAACAAACGACCATGTAAACTTTCATCATAATCAAAGTTTCGCTGAACCTTTTTACAATTGGAAAACCGAATCAAACTGCAATCGTGTAGAAACACATATTTACATCACAAGCGGATCTGTGCACTTTTCTGCACTGGGTTCTATTAATTTCTCCTTTCTCGTTACAAATTGGAGCGGCAATTTGCAAAAATTTTTTTCTCAGCTACTATATTTGTAATGTTGATTTTTTTTTATGTACAACGAATGCAAACGTTGATTCCATTAGCTACGATTAAAAATGCGTAACATGCAAATTGCGATTAAATATGGACGTCGACTTATAATTACAATGCACACGCGAGAATTCGATAATAATTAATTAAACACTGATAATTATAAACTGATTATAGCGCGAGGAGAAAATCAATAAAGCACAAGACGAGTTAACAGCTGACACTGTCAACCGCCCCATCCCTCCGCGGGTAACGTCGTTAAACAGAGGGAAAATAAAGCTCGCGACTGTTCGAAACTGTTGAGTCGCGGGAATTTAAAACGCCCGCGACGTGCATACGTCTGTTACGCAAAAGCATTATTACACGATGGCGCAAATATGTGCGTTACATAATAAACCGCGTATAACATTTTAATTGTTATGGAGTTGAACTTAGTGTTAAACTCATTTGAACAAAAGTTGCGGAAACAGACGGTCGGGAGTCAGAAACTTCGTTACGTTGTTAATGCAAGTTCGAGCTTAACTTTCAGAGACGATCGACCAAACCGACAAGTAAAGAAGAACCCTGCTGGGCAAGTAAGAGATCAGGTGCGTTCGATAAGTTCTTATAAGCTCAATTGTGCCGGCGATGAGAATCCTTACACTTTGCTCTGAATCATGCGAAGAGAGTTGTTTTCACTTAAAAGTCATACCGGGCTCTTTTATGTAACGACTTAAGTTTTCAAGTTTATCATTTCATTACGTTGCACTTGCGAGTTCAAGATGCACATTCGCGACCTGAAAAATAACTCTTGCCATCTATCAATATCTTATCCCGTATCTTGAAAATCTTTCGATAAACTTGAGGGGGAATGTACACTTGGAATAGTCGAATTCTTATACCGAAATTCAAAGAGTGATTATTAAAAATTTATAAATCCAATGTTTATGACAAAATATGTACTGTGTTTTGAACAACTTTCAAAAAATTTATATATACTTAATGATACTTAAAAATCAATTTCTATTAAATAATTAATTGCCAATAATTTGATTAAAAAAATTTTTTTACGGTTGTCATGATTTCTTTCGCAGTTTTTGATGAAAATCAAAATTTTAAAGTGATACTGAAAGAAGATGAATAAATTGAAGCACTAAAGTAAAAATATTTGAATTATTCATTACTACAACAAAATGGCGACTTCAAACAACAACCATGCAATTTTGGTGACCAAATTTTCACTTTGTTTTGATTATAACTTGTCATAAATTTGAAGTGCTATTGAAGTGCCTCTGCGGATATATTTAAGAAATATTAAAAAATTGAAAAAATCTTCTAAATTAAAAAAAATCGGTCTGGTAGATCTCGAGAAAAGTTGACAACCGTATCTGAAAACATAGTTTTGAGTAAAAAACTCGATTAAAGTTTCGGTATGCATTTATAGTGCGAATACTTGTTGATATTTATTCCCTTGTGTAATTCGAATTTTAACCAGAAAATTCAACGGCGATCCTTAGAATATTGTGATTCCTAAAATACAAAAAAATATTTCCAAATTTTTTAAACCATCCAAGTGTACATTCTCCCTTAACAAAAACGCACGTCTCAAACCGATCTTTCCTTTTTTTCTTCCATTGCCATTTCAAGAAACACCGGCCATTTTTCTCGCAACTTTGCAATACACTAATTACAACCAAATGTGAGACAAATTATATTTCAGCTCCTGAAATTAGTCAGCCCTTCATTCAGGCTTAATTAAAATTCTGCAAGCACAGGGGGTCGTGGAACATCAGTCAATTAAGTAGCGATTTTGCAGTACCACCCGGGAGAAAAAATGTTTTGCTAAAAACTGACATGAAAATGTCAAAGGAGCCATTTATTTTAATAATTACAACCCGCAACATTTTCACCGAAATTGTTCATGCTTCTTCTTTTCATCTCGTCCTTTGTATAATTCCGAGCTTTGAAGCATTACTGCTATTAATTACACGCGTAAACGTAACTGGCCCGACCGATTTGTGTAACGACGTGAGGCTTGTTACGCATTTGCCGCAGATTCCACTCCTTAATTAATCCGATCTTCTTCTTTTTTTATTCGCCGTTTTATCTTTGACAAGTGCATCATTATATGGAGTCTACATGTTATATTAATTACAGTATTTATTTTTCCTCGTTTTTTAAACTGCCAGACTCGGATGGACAATGAGGTTGAATTTCCCAAACTTTGGTAACATTGTCTTATCGGTTACAGCCCGATAGTCATCTGAATGCAGGATCGGGAAACCCAATACGATATCGTTCTCGCACTTCTCTGTAGCGTTATTGTCTCAAGACACAGTGCAGTTACAAGTAAGTATCAATTTGCAAGTTTTGGATTGCATCACCCAAAAGAGGTTGTTGGAGCTTTCTTGATCCTACGAAACACGCCAGGTTTTACATCCATATTAATTATTTCAAAGGGCCACTGGCGCAAGTGAAAGGGGTTGGAACCATTATTCACAAGGATTTAAAAGGATAAAAGTGGAGTTACATTTTTTTATCAGATTCAATTTGTGATGAGACTTTGAAAGATAATTACATTCAAAATTTCTAGTTCCCAAGCGACAAATTATGCTAGACAATAAAAAAAAGGGACTCAGTGAATTTTTTTCATCCCGCGTCTGACGGAAGAGCCACCTGGTGGATCATTAAATTCGTGCTCTTGAAATCCATACGAAATTTGAAACCCGTTTGAATCACTCTGAACAATGAATCTTGGAATCATAAAATTGTGCATTATTCTAATGCAAAAGCCATTTTTGCCAGAATTGCTTTTACAATGACAGAAATAATGTACGGTATGGAAATGGTATAACGACAATAAAATTTATTTTTGTGAGTGATCAACCAAGCCGGCTCGTTATCCTATCCTCGAAAATTTCCCGCCCGAACGGAATCGCAAAAGTTTCGTACTATAAATACCTCGAGTTGTGCAATTAACACGACTCAACAAGTTTAAAAATTCTGCGAACCATTTTTTGATATAAAATTTTGAAGCATAATTGGAATTGTTTTCGTTCCCGAATCGATATACTCGGGTTTGGAAAATTATTTCAAACTTAGACGTACAACATTCGCAATTTTCACAGAGTTCACTATTTGGAACAGTATATTTGTTCATCTCTGTTGTTTTCTGTACTTTATGAAAAATTCTTTTTAATGCAAATTTTTCTCATCAACAAAAATTCGAACGGAAAACAATTTTTCGTTGTGCAAAACAAAAAATACTCACAAGTATCTGGTAAAGTTTGTAAAAACTGGGCAAACAAAAGTATAGTCGAACAAAAAAAAAACATCAACACCATAGTCGGGTCGAAAAATATTTGCATCGACGATAAATTAGGTGTTCCGACCAGTATATCGCGAAATTGGCTCAATAATTACGCCAGAGTTACCGAAACAATGATTTCAACTTGAATATCAAAATTAAAACCGAGAAAAAACGAATGGCACGGTACGACAACAATTTATTCATGCATTCGCTTCGCACGACCCTAACCATTTTTATGTGCAATAATTCACCAACGGTGAGACTGTGTTTGTTAATTGTATGACACCGATAAAGTCGAAATTCAATCTCTGTATAAAGGTGATATACGTATTTCGCTCGCTATAAATTGCACATCCTGGTGGCCACTTTAAAAGTGCGTTAGTGTAATAGATATTGATACAGGATTGTATCTAAATGTAAAACAACTTTTTTCATTCATTTTCCATCACATTCACTTTTTTGTTCGTTTTGAACCAAAAAAAAAAAAAAATACTACTTTGCTTTTCCAATTCTGTCAACCATTTGTTTTCAATTTGACTCAAATTCATCATTTCGAATAACACTTAACCTAAAAAAAACTGTTTAATTAAGTTTCGCGATCAGAAAATCGTCAGATAAAACAGCAGAGCAATTTTTCATTTGACGTAAAATAATTTAAATGTATAATATTACAGTCTTAATGGTCTCTCGTTTTCTTTGAGAAAAAAAATAAAATTCCAACAAAAAATAAATTTTGCTAATTAATAGCGCAATGATAAAAGTAGTTTCTTATTATAATTTAAAATCTTCCCTTAAAACTTGACAATTAAATTCAACGTGAATGCGCTCAAAAGAACATCTTGAAATACTTTTAATTAGCCGCTCATAATCAAGCGAACATAACTTTGCGACGTAAATTTGTGTACTGCGAGAACGAGGCAAAGATAAGTCCACCGAAGGGTAAATTTTTTCCAATTTTTTTTTAAATTTTATTTCATAAATCAGACGTAAAATCATTATCGAATAAAATGATTACTTTTTCTCAATTAAACCGTTCCTCGAAATCAAATTTCCTTGATTATGATAAAAAAAAGTTGTTTAAATTTCGTTCAATTCACTGATGCAAAAATATTCTTCGTAACAAAATAGAAAACTAGCTGCTTTATTTTCAATCATATACTTAAACGAAAAAGCATAATATTGTGTACCAAGCGTATACATATACAACTAAATTTTATTCGGCCACATAAACGTCTTTATTTTACGTTGGTTTTTACACTTTTTTTCAGTTCCAGTTTATTCTCACGAATTTATGACTGGCAAAATCGTAAACATACGTCTATGTGGGTTAAAGAGTTGTACATTTACATAGTTGTTGAAGAAGCAACCTCTAAATAGCGGACTTTGTTAGAATAATTATTTAGGAATGGTTGGAATTTAACAAGTTCAAACTTCTTCGAGAAACTCGCGTTAACCGGTTCAACAACATTTGTTAGCCCATCAAAAATGAAAGTCAAAAATTATATAGTTCCATTGAACAAATTGCACTCATCTCACCCGCGCAAAAAATTCACACCGGTCAGCAGAGAAATTGAAGGTTTATATATTTTTTCTTTCTCTCGCGTGAAGCATGTCTATTCATTATACCTCTGCGAGTTTAATTGAAGCGAGCTTTTTTGCCATTCGAGTCAATATTTTATTGGCACTTTTATCAACTCGCCCGATGACTTATTCATGATTTTGCATAAATAATTATTCAGCAGGATATAAGAAAATCAGAGAACATCAATTATTGTTAATAGAATATTTTCTTACTAACGCATTAATTCAAAACGCGTGTTGTCAGCTCGAGTCTCGAACAGCACCAGCTTGTCTCTGATGCCACTCGAGGAATCCAAGACTCGGTATATTATTTCATGCAAGTATATAGTTGAGAGGCACCGTCCCTCTCTCTCCAGCTCCTTCTATGGTTTCTGAGTATGCTGCGTGTCAACCTCAGAATTATTACAGATGTATATTCCACGACGTTTTCTTATTTATATCCATTACAAAACGACATTTTCCAGATTAATTATTAAACATTGAAAAGCCCCAGCGATCTATATCAATCATGTTCATACATGGCGTGCTGTGGGAACGACAAAAAAAAATAAATTCATATTTCGCGGTCGAATTGGCAAGTAAGGTGAAACAAAATCGGCGCAGCTGAACCTGAGCGATCGTCACGTAAACCTGGCACGAAAACAAAAATCACAGGCGCAGACATTAAACATCGGACAAAATGTTCCCACCGAGGTTTTCCTCGTATAATTACTCGTGGCCGACAGCGATCTATGCAAAGGCGACCTCTATATTCATGGCGCGCAAAATGCGCTATTTGTAAGCGTTCATCCGTCATCGGGACGATCTTTTCGCTCGTTCGGATTCATGAATTCATTACGGCGCAACTGTGCACACGCACTTTGTCATAGATCGGCGGCAGAAGACAGCGCCGAGGAGAACCGAACGAGGGGCCGTAAGATAAGTGTTTTACTGATACATAAAAACGTCGGACGAAAACACGCGATGTGCAAACGACGAGACAATTAACGTTTGCACCGGAAAATCGTTATCTCGCCACTCCCGGTATTAAGCGGCGGCACTAGAATATTACGTTGCGCGTGCAGACCCAGACGGCTTGACAGCGAGATATGGAAACCCGGTCGAATGTCACGGATCCTCTCCCTCTCTCATTAAGCGCAAATTCATTACGATTGCTTTTGCTCGAGGATCATCTCAAAATGTTTGCCGATACCGCGGACGTTCAACCGGTTTCATGCGCGACTTAACGACTTTTTCATTGGATCTTCCATATCGAGCGAACGGTTTCCTGTGTTTTTGCAATGTTCGAAAATCATAGTCATCGTATTACTATACCCAGGTTGAAAAATATCATTCAAATAAATTTTACTACCTTTTTTTTTCAATTTTTTTCACTCAGAAAAATTTATTTTATTGATTTGCTTTTTAGTTCTGACGTTTAGAGTTACTCACAGGGACAAAAATATATTTTCAATTATATATAAAATATACATTACATGTATAGTTTTGTATATAAACTGTTCAAATTTTGGATAGAAAGTGCGAAAATTTTATACTAATTAAATATAAATTTTTTTATATAATATATATAAAAATATATTGAAAATTATATATTTTTTGCATATTTCTTGACGTATTTTTTTTTCATGTGGGTATAGTATAACTGGAAATCTAGTAGTAACTACTATAATCCCAGTTATCATAACTATATAGTTATGATAAGTTCTAGTTCGCTTTTTCGATCTCAACTTAAAAACGACTAAAAATTAGTGTAATAATGACTTGATCCAAATTTTTTTTAAACTTGTTCAAATTTCTTATTGATTTGATATTGGGACTCATACGATTGATATCATTAAAGTCAGTGTACAAACAATTAAATTTCTTTTGATCAAATCAAACGATTTGTAAAATTTAATTTATCCGTTAATTTGGACTCGAATTCTAAAATTAAAATGTTTTTATCAAAAAATAAAAATAATAAATTCTATAGATTACGTGCCAACTGCTCAGTTTGCTTTGGCATTAATAAGTTTAACTAAAGTTGACTAAAAACAAACTTTCATTTTCTAGTAAAAAAAAACACCGACTTTTTTCTGTCGGTTATTTAATTTTTGATATTTTGTGTTTTTATTAATTCTGTGAATTTTTATCGTTACTTCTTTTAAATTGGTTTCTGTTTTGTTCAATGTTTAAATAAGTTGAATAAATAAATGACAGTGAAAAAAAAAAAAAAAAAAAGAAAGTCGATATGTATCGAGGACTTTATGACCATTTGAACGGGTGCTTCAAGGATTTGTTCACGTGTAACCAAGTTGCGATAACGGATTATGATTACAGAAATGCCAACTGATAAATCGTTAAAAGCCCTGCCTACGTGCAGGAGCCTGATTAAAGTTATCAAGTTATAACGGACCACTGACTTGTCTTAATAATACCCACGTAGATCTTGACGAGTATCTCAAATCCACATGTCCAAACATTCTGCAAACTTTGACGCAACTATCAGCTAATTGACATTCGGATATCATTATCTATATGGAACTATCGAGATTCTTTTTCTCTCTCTCGCTTCATTCAAAATAGAAATACCCTTTTTTCATCGTATCCAGTCGAGAGCCGCGACTGAGCCTTGTGTAAATTGAATTCAACCCAATTTGAATTACAATTTATTTGATAATAAAATATACTTCCATTCTGATCTCGTCATTTTAATCAAAAATTAATGTAATCAATTGAAATATGATTTCGTGGAGGCAAAATGAGAGAGACGGCGAACAAACCGAAAGAGACAGAGAGACACAGCGCAGAATCCCATTTGTCGGCGATATTTAATTAATCTTAACAGCGCGCTGCGACCCAATTTACATGATGATATCAAACTGAGTTGTTTGCAGGTGTAAGTTCGGAGACAAAACTTGGGAGCCTCGTGATGGCAGTATTTATGAGACCATATTGAAGTTCCCGGGACAATTAAACGTGTAGCCTTCGAATTTGCGAAGTTTGAGTGGAAAGCGCCCAGGGGAGGCAAGGGGGGGGGGAGGCAGCACAAAAATAAGAGACTCGATCTGAGACGTATTGACAATTTGTTAGCGCAGCAATACACACTGCAAGATATCGGAACTCTATTGTCGGAAATCCTGAGTAGAGTATTTATTGGAACTGAGAAGTCCGCGTCCCTTTATGCGGACAAGCGAAATATACTGTGCTCTTTGATTTCGAGGCGGAAACCATTCTCGTAATTGAATTTTCAGTGTGCCGGCCGAACCCAATATTAGCGATCTAGAAAAAGACCAATTTGTCTAAATATCAGCAAATAATTCGAGATCAAAAAGATTATCCCTGGCGAAACGCAAATATAATAACGTTTCGAACGAAGGAAAGTTAATATTTTTCGGTTTGATATACAAAGTTGTTTATTCGATAATAGGACGGATTTTTTTGCAGGCGTACAAAAAATTTGGTTCATTGATATAATACGAGATTCGATCTCGTGAATGTACGCCAATTGATATGGTATCAATTTTTCATCGACGATTTTTATAAGAACATTTGGCACGGATAACATTAAATACAAACGCGCATCCGTTATTTCATCAGATGAATCCTTTTTGATGCATTAATCTATATGAGTGCCAGAAAATGAAAATAAAATATTTTGCGTCCGACATTGATGAATAAACTGTACGGCGAATGTGAAAACGAGTAGCAAATGACTGAAATTGAATTAGGATGAAAATGATCCCCACGGTGTAACGTAGCCGAACTAATTATTGTGACAAGTCAAGATAATTGAGTGTAACGAAACCAAAAAAAAGAAAAAAAAATACAAAAATACCAAAAATGAAAATAAAAACAGATGGAAAGGAAAAGCGAGCTTTTCCTGCTGGAGAAGTGTAATGGTTGATGAAAGCGTCACCTGGGTGCTCTAAAGTCAACATTTTCGTATAAAAATTGAAAATGATGGAAGAGGTACACTATTTAAATAACAGCAAACACCCATTGCGCGTATATAAAGTATAGAAATGTGTTATTGACAGCGAAAAACAGAGCGTTGCATGATACACGTTACGTGATAGATTCTCTTTTCAAAAATGCTGAAACTTTTACATAAATTATTTTCCGGGCGTATTTCATGCATATGCGTTACGTCGCCAGACCATGACAGATCCCTTTTCAAACGATCCTTTATTTTTTGAATGATTATCTTTTCTGAAAGCCCAATTATACGATATTTTTTGTTCAACCATATTAAAAGTGATTGAGTGTAATCATTTTGGATCATTGTCAAACGAAAAGTTTTTTCATCCAACAAAAACAACCAAAACCGAAAAACAAAAAAGTTTTCAAAATTGCATACATTTTTCAAATGATCCCACACGGACAAAAATATATTTCACGAATATCAATAATATTCATTGAATGTTTTCTAAAATTCAAATATATCCATATATATTATTTAATAATATATGTATACTTTAAAAATATAACATAATAAACTAATATAAGTTTATACATATAATCTATAAAGCGACTAATAAATTATATAAATGCTTTAAAATGAATATAAAAATCTTATTGGAAGAAATATATTATATTTATATGAAATGATATATTTTCATATATAATAATATAAAAGTAATATAAAAATATACATAAGTATTTATCCCTGTGGGATTTTTAAAAGTAGTTTTCAAAATTGTCAACAAGGGAATGTAAAACGCAGTTTCGTTAAATCATGATTTCGCATTCCAAAGTATGACAAGCCTCAATTAAAATTCAAATCCGTTGGCAAAAGCAAAAAAAAAAAAGAAAGATGAAATAAAAAAATGGAGAAACAAGATCGTTGCACATGCAACGCAACAAAATGCGTTTTACGCCCAGCGATTACGGTACCGTGGATTTTTCGCGGCTTTCCAGCGGCATTCGTCATCCATCAGGCGGGACTGCACCTTCACGTCCCGAGACACCAAGCGGTCTAACGGCGATTAGCATCAACTGGTTGCGAGACGTCTTGCGCGTCAGCTAAGGAGACATTTAATATGATGGTACACGCGAGATATCGTCATGGCTGGTATGCTAATATCAATCGCTCGGGTTGATGTCCGTCGACGTCTTTTTCGCGGCGGTTTCTTTTTCGATCGCTGCCGAGCACGCAATTGGCCTCCGTCTTAATTGGCGCGCAGTCGCCGAGTGTCCCGAGGCGCAACTAAGTAAGCAGGCATTCGCCCCACGTCTCAACTGCGATACTCTAATGAAGTGCATTTGCATCCATACGCGCGACACGAAAATTGAGATTGCCCCGGTAGAACGGTAATTACCGACCATTTGACCGATCAGGACAAACGCCCCTCGAAATTTCCATTTCGTTCAATGACTTTGTGCCTACAATGTTTGCCTCGAAAGTGGCAAGTGCGTTTTACCACCGCCGATCAGACCTACCCACTTATTTTCAATCCTGATATATGACGGCTGATAAATGAATCGCCATTTAAATCACCGAATTCTCAGACTCCTGCTACGTAAAAAAAGACACTGTCTCAAATTAAGACTCTTGACTCGATGCTACCAGAAGATTTCATAAATTGAGACTTTAGTGTCTCAATTCAAGATTTACAATGTAGAAATTTTTGAAATATATTTTCATGGTTGATGAGAAAACGTCTCGGGGGATGTTGGTAGCGAAAAAAAATTATGAAACTGTTTGATTAAAACTAGAGAATCATCTCGTAAGTTGGCTCGTGAAAAGGAACGATCTTCGCCTCGTCAGAATGTGCAACTAATTTATTCAAATTCGCCGGTTGAACGAATGGTGAAGAATGAGGAAAGCCACCTACGTTGCAACGATGAGAAACTGCGAGAAAATGGCAATTTAGCGCCATCTTCTTGATGGCAAAGTATTAGTTTCACAGGCACCTTTAATTGCTCATATCTCGAGTGTAAATACGTTATGACTTGAGAACCTGTTCTGACGATCGGTGGTCTTGCTCTTTTTGTCTCTCTTTCCAGCTGCATCACATATTAAAAGACGCTTGGAATTCGCAAGGAACGAGTTTTATCGTTAGATAACCCGAGGACTCAAGTTTTTCGGGCAAATTTTCAATGCCGCGGGAATGCCGCTGGAAACGAGAGCTCGCAACTGTTTTTTTTTTTTTTTGCAACCGAGATTGCTTATCTAAGAACTGATCGAAATTCCGAATCTTGTTGGTTTTTCGGAACAACAATTATTTTATCGAACAGGTTTGTGTTCCCCCGTACGCAAATGACTTCTGATCATAAACCGTGAGATGACTCTGATGGAGCGATAAGCGTCGGTCGACTTAAAATTAGCATTTTACAAATCAATTATTGAGAGCGAGCTATTTTTCCTTTTTTCGATTCGACGAGGGAATCAAAATCAGAATAGAAGAGCCAGTCTCATAAATAAATGAACGGCAACGTTTACCAGAAGCCGGGGTAGCAAATACATAAAACAACAGACGCAATTTGGCCGAGTCCCATCCAAAATTTGATCGAGCCTTTCGAATCGACCGCGCGACCCGTATTCGGTCTTTCACAAACATTATAACAGCGCCGCACTCGGCGCGACAACCAGCCCAACGAGGGCCAAAAAACGTCGCCTCATTACTCGCAGAGGGTGTCGTCGGTCACATCAAATAATTACCCAAGTTATTCAGCAGCGGCGCGTTCGTTTGCTTACAGGTCCCACGCAGAAAGCGACAACGTGAAACCAAACAACCGGCATCATTCACCGGCTCGTAGTCATTCAGCACGGGGCACGCATTCCAAATCGCGCGCCCACAAAGAAACATTCCTGTTGTTGCGCCAGGTCAAATAAATCCTCTGCGCTGCAATTGAACCCTATTAGAAATGTGAGGTGTGTACGTGTCCGTGCCAGCTGGTGATGACCACCAAAAAATCTAAAACAGAAATCAAGTAATTATTACATATTTTATAGATTACTTTTTTTTTTCGGTGTTGAAAGTAAATTGTTTATTCATCCCCATTATTATAACATTTGACAAAAAGTTCAAATCAATAATTATTAATTCATTTGTAGTCACGTTGTTTATTAATTTATTGTTGGTGCGAATTCATAACATTTTATCAAAGTTATATTAGTTGTTGTATAATTCAGTCAATATTAAAACAAACAGTAGATGGAGAGTTATGTATAATATAAATACAAAAAAAAGTTATATAAATAACTTTTGGGATGTATTGGTAACTTGAAATAGATGAGAGCTGGAAATCAATTCTGAAAAAAATAGTGTGGTTTCCTCTGAACTAAAAAATTCATCGTGTATAATTAAAATCATTAAAAATTTGAAATCAAATTAAAAAAAAAAACGTTTTCAAAATTTTCTGACAATTTTATAAGTGCAAGACGAAGTGTCTGTTGGTATACTGTTTTCTTTCTTGAGAGAAATGCAATATTTTGATTTATCGTACTGTTACGAATTCCGAGAATTCGACAAAAACACAGAAGTAGGTTAAACTTGAAACGATATGAAATGATAAATATCTGTTTTGTACATGAATTCATAAAAATGATTTTTTCATTATTGAGGAATATACAATTAATTTAATATATGAATAATTTACTGACTTTACGAATTATTAATTATTCCAGTGAAACATTTATTTATTCAAATTAACTTCTTTAACATTTAAGAAAATTGATCAAGCTGTCAAATAACCTTGAAACGAATTCAATGCCTAAACCAAAATGAGACAATTGTTTACAAAAAAACATCATATCAGAACATTTTTCATATTTCACATGACCTTTCTGATATGATTTTTTTGTAAACAATTGTCTCATTTTAGCTCAGAAACTGAATTCGTTTTGAGGTTAACTGACAGCTTGATCAATCTCCTTTTATCTTTAATTTATTTAATTAATTTGTTAAAATTAGAATTAAAATTTTGCGAAACTACTTTGAAGCAATATTTGCATTGCTTTGCCAAGAATTCTCACAAATCAAATTATCCATTGGATCTGAAACTTTTTAATTTCCTAATCGGAACCAGGTTCGATGGCATTTCAAGTTTCCACTGCGGTCCAAAATGCAGCCCAATCGAAATTTGTCCCATCGAAATAACGATAGTGTGATAGCAAGCATAATGAATATTTACCGTAATGATTGATTACAAAGAGCCATATTTCTGATGATATCGCGATCTCCGGGGAATGCTAGAGAACCGTCAAAATCCGCGTCTGCGATTAGACCTCGGTGTGTACCTTTGATATCGTGTGTGCAACCGGGTGTTATTAGCCGTCAATCCGATTGCGATCAACCGACAGAGGTATGCGCCAGAGCGGATGACATATTCGCTCCTCGTTAGACAGATCGGCGAGGGAAAATGAATCATACCTGTTTTCGCCTCGATCGGTGATTTTAATTACGACAAGCGAACGTTGGTGCCCCCGGCGGAGTATGGCATGGCCAAGACGTATGGTGATTGTACACGGCTCAGGAAACAAGGCTGTCCGCCTAGGAGATTGATTCAGAACGCAGAAAAATGGCTCGAGATTGCTAGTGGAAAAAGTAGTCGCGTTCATTTTTTCAAAATTCGATTTAAAGATGAGAGGTCGCGGTTTGATGGTTTTGTTTGCTCGATTGCAAAGAGGGCATAAGAACTTGGCAGGGCTGCTTATGGTTGTCTCTCCTCTCTCTGTTCTTGGAAGCGACGACTGTAAGAGTTTGAGTACAGATAAAAACGCGAAGCAATATGTTTCTGATCGCAGACATATCAATGGTTCTTGCCTAAAATGTCTTGTTCCAAAATGTCGTCGGAAACTGGCTTTATTCAAAATATCGGTGACAACTGTCTCATTTCAACAAACCTTCACTAAAATTCAGACTTTTTTGATTATTTAATTATTATTATAAATTATTAAGATTATTAGATAAACTTTATTCATTTGTAAAAAAGCTGTATGATCATTTGCGAATGTCAGAATGAAGTTCTTCGGTAACAAACAGCGAAGCTATAAGCTAACGCGCAAATTTGTTACTGCGCATGCGCATGAACTGTAGATGCGCAGTAACTGTGCATTGGGGTATATATACAGGGTACTGCGTTCACAGAGCAGCAGTCTCAGTTCTGCTGCTCTGAAGGTCTCATCAATGTACGAGATTTTCTTGGTAGTATTTTAATGTTTTTTTTTTTTTTAAATATGTATAATGCATCAATCATAGATTAATTTTTTTATAAGATAATATATACGAAGTCATCATTTGAAAAATGATTATATAGTGGTTTTGTTATTTTCTGTTTTTTTTTTCTTTTTTCTGTAATGAATGATAATTTGACAACATTCGAAGGCTTTAACAAGCATGTGCGCAATGGTGCGCAGTCAGTTTACAAGATGTTGACTGTCGGTGAGACGGGTCCCAGCGTGCATATGTTTGTATCGGGCCTTCGTCTGTTCTTTTAACTTAAAATTTTTTCGATTATCAAAATAAATTGTATTTTCTAGATCTTATAGATCTTTATGATCGATTACAATGATTTTATAATAAACATGTTGAAACATTCTTTATTCAATAAATGTTTTTAATTGTATGAAAGCTGTATGATCATTTGCGAATATTTCAGTATAAAGTTGTTTGTTAACAAACAGCGAAGCAAAAAGCTAATGCGATTTGGATTTTTTACGTAAATAATATAAACGAAATCATCATTCGTTTGTCTTCTATTACTTATTTCCCTATTATTATTATTTTACTGTTATTATACTATTCCTTATTTTAAAGCTAACTGCAATTTAAATCATATTATGTTCACTACAAAAATATTATTAACAATATAATTTTAAAAATTCATTGTTGGAATAAACCATTAAGTATCAAAAAGGTTGATTTCTATAAAAAAATTTAACGTGTGGAAAACATTTCCAAAAATAAAGTACGAGTTATATATACGAAACACATGTTATTTTACACAGGAAAAAAATGTACATATAAATATATTTTCATTTTATGTGTGTCTCATAAATATAATATATTTTTCAGATAACATTCATATGTATTTCATATTTTATTTATATAGTTTATTACCACTTTATAAATAATTTATAAAACATTCATCAGTAGAATATACACGGAGAGAAAAAAACATTAAAATTTACTGTGATTCTCAGTAAAGCGTGGACGGTAAAGCTTCATCAAAAAAATTATAGTGAACATACTAAAATTTAGTCGGAAATCAGTAAAAAACGTTCTGTCGATAATAAAGTTTTCTGTGATTCATAGGAAAAATTTGCATTTGAGGTTATGGTCC
>JAAMPD010001955.1:0-18501 GCA_025266255.1 Trissolcus basalis | reverse complement strand
TTTTTTCTTCTTTCTTTTTTTTTTTTTTTTTATTTCGTCGACTTGAAAAATTGTGTTGTGAATTTTCCATGAAAGGGGTATAAACGCAATTCAGAAAGCTTGCTCTCTTTTTTTTCTCCCATCGTTTCGATCGCCAGGATGTTTCCAGCGAAATCAATTCGATAGGTAATCGAGTTTTAATTTGAAACGGATAAGAACGCAATTCAACTGTGACCTATCGCGAAAGTTCGTTGCTCTTTGTCTCGCAAGTGCATTTTAATTTACTTACGATGATATATTATAGCCGAGGTATGTCTTGATATTAACGCCTCTCTCTGTTCGGTCGTGAAATTGTATCCACGCAAATGACTATATCGTATTGAATATAATACCCCGTCCATTAATACGGCGTCAATGGCGTGTCGCAGGTCAATGAATCGCGACGGCTCGAATTAACACGTCTTTTTTGCAATAATTACAATCATGAGCGACTGCCCAGTTATAATAATTCCGCTTTCATTGAACCCAATTAGTTGGCCAATTCTTGAACGCGTCATTCACCCGCTCCCGACTTCGAGTCAACTTTCCTTCCTTTCATTTTCAACTTTAATTAAACGTTCATCTTGCATCAGCGTAGGCACTAATGTCCTCTCAAATTGACACATTTTTTGTCACATCAATTTTTCTTCCACCGACAAAAATAATTCAATCCCAACGGCAAACGTTTGCATTTTTAACGAACAAAAAAGAAGGAAAAACTTTTCAAAAATGATGACTTTTAGATGTACTTTCTTACTCTGCTCTTATATTGGTAACAATTTTTCACGATGGCAAAAAAAACGGGACAAAACAATTCGCGCAGTTATATTGTTTTGAGCAAACTTCTGAGTGCCGATTCATTCGAAATGACTTGATCGTTGTTGAAATGAAAAGTGAGAGCGGGATAGTAAAAATAAACGATACGTGCAATTACTACATCCGACGTTTGCACGGTAGTTAAAAATATTGTTCCCGATCGAAACAATAGCGCGGAAACCGTGCAGGTATCGCGGAATCGCTGGATAAGTGTCAGCGCTTACCGAAAGATCGCGTCGGTCTATACATCAGCGTGTGCAAATAATTTTGTGCAATGCATCTCTTAAAATTGGAACGGCGGATTTAATTTTGTAAAATTGGAGCAGGCTCGATTCATAAAAGACGGATAATATCAGGCATTATCGATTGTTTGTCCTATATGAATCGGTTTCATTATCCTTGCAAAATGGAAATATCGCCTGAACGGGTGCATCCATTATCCGCACAAAACATTCGAATTTCGCAGTTTATAAATGTTACCCCCTACCCACCTCCTCTTCTTCAACCTTAATCGACGGGTCAAAAATTTAATTGTTTTCTGAGAACAGTTCGAATCAGCTTCATCACGTGACTGAAAAATAAAGAAAATTGCAATCAATAAAAACATGTTTGAACTTTGATTTAAATCTTAAATAGCAAAGCTCTTTGTATTTTATTTTGTTTAATTGAAAAAAAAACAACACGACAAAGTTGTGGACGTGGATATTTTTTGTTGATAGAATTAGGGACTGAAATTCAAAAACAATTGAAAGCTTATAACCTTACCTACTCGAATGCCTTTCTTTTAGCGGGAAGTAAGAAAAATGTCAGTAACGGTTCGGTACATCGAAATGCAAATATTCGTTCTAAAATGTTGCAACATTTTCTCCGCGCTGCGACGAATTTCATTTCAAATTCAGTATGAAAATCTTCTACTACTTCGGCTTAAACAAATTCTTGAAAGGTGCGTTTACTGTTTGAAGGATCCCAGCTGTGGTTATAACCTCACTTAATTGAACGTCGCATTGTGTAATTCGAAAAATGTATTATACTTTAATGTATTCTCATGAGACGTACTGCCAGTTTGACTTCATTCAGTGCGTATACGTCGCCCGATAAGATAGCGTACTTGCTCATTTGCTTGACAAGTGCCTGCTGCTTGCGGCTGGATATTGCGATTTAACATTCCGCTGCGCTATGTTAACAGAGATGAATGAAAACACGCTTCCCCATCGTGTCTGATTTTCTTAGACGCGGAATATTGCCCGGCACGATTGAACAATTTCGCAGACTAACAAACGCCTCTGCGATCATTCCAGCGCTGTTTACATCTCGGGAATGTCACACGAGCCGACAGACGCATTGTTCAATTACAAACGAAAGAAGAGAATTCGATATAATTGTAGACCAAGTTTGTCATACGGCTCTTTTTTCTGTAGCATGGGTTTTTTTTCTAGAATTACGAAGAAATATAATACTCAGGAAAATTTAAACAATGAAACCAAATTCACAAAAATTGTACATCAGAACAATTTCTATTTGTACTAATTACAATTTGATTGAACAGAGGTAGTGTTTGTTTCCAACACTTTGGTTTCATTCTAGGCTTTTGTTATGACAATACATGTAAACAAATGTAATAAATATCATTTTCAGAATCGCTCGATTACCTTTTGATTGAGCTTCGAATTTTGTAATAATAATAATAATAATAATAATAATAATAATAATGAAGTGGCTACTGAATATTCTATCGTGTGAGATAATTGAAATATCACATCACGAATCTGATAGACAACTAACATTTGTATATAGTTATGTAAAATTCATACAATAGTATATTCGAGGAAACAGCTTTTTGATAATGAACTGTTTACGTATTCTGAAAAAGGAAGTTTGAGTTGTTAAAATGTTATGGATATTGATAAAACGATGTTTGTAATAAATAACTATTTACTTTGATTTGAATAAAATATTGTTCAGAATAACTTTTTATTTTATTATTGATGTGATGAACAACGGCTTTTTAAATATTCAATCATATTTCAATCATAATAAATGGAAGTTCAAAGACGTATACTGGAGCATAAAGTTTGTTGAAATTGATCTGAAAAAAAAAAATAATAATAATAAATGCACCGATATTAATAAAAAAACATCCACAGGGACAAAAATATACGTATAAATATATCTTAATTTTATATTATACATATTAATTCATTTCGAAAAAGTTTATATTTATTTTATATTTTAATCATATCATTTATTGCCGCTTGAAAATAATTTATAAATGTAGAATATGTAAGGATATATTTTTGTCTATGTGGGTAAGGTTTTAAAATAATATTAGAATATTTTGAGATGAAAGCAAATAAAACATTAGAAACATTAGAATAGATCTTACAAACATTTTTCTTGTATAACTTCTTGATTATTGAAAACAATTTTATATGTTTTTATTTGTTTTATAATTTGATCTGATTAATTATACCCCGCTCATCATTTTTACCCGGTTTCATCCTATTTAGGCAGATGTATCTCTGTTATTGAAATCTCCAAATTGTAATTTGACATGAATGTTGTTGTTGATTGTGTGACACAAGGGATAAGTATTCTCTATTTAGACCAATTTGTCGTTGCAACAATGCTAGAATTCTGCTAGTGAAATTGAGGAACCAAAAGTTGGCTGGTTACTAACACCTGTTCCGGTTTGAATTTAAAATAAATTCAATAACCTCCCGTTGTGAATTGCCTGGAACTTAGAAAGGAAAACAATGTTTTTACGTCCAATTTATATTTTTGAAGTTTCAATAAAGATAAATATAATGCAATAAGAAATTTACTTGAATTTCAAACTGAAGATATGCTTCATCTATAGCTTTATAAATTCAACGTCAACAAAATGTAAACAAATATTCGAAAAAATCAAAAACTTTGCGAGTTCCGAAAAAATTTCAATTGAATGAATTTCCTAGAAGCGATCATTTTGAATTCAAAAGTATATGAAAGTTCGCATAATTTTTTTTATTTATTTATTTTTTTTTTAAGAAAACAAAATTTGTTTATCAATAATTTACAGTGTATATTCATGAAAATGATCATTACAATCATACTTTTGGAGCTAAAAAATAAATAAACAATTTGTAAAGATAATATAAATTCCATCCATCGTTGATGGATTTTGATGATATTGAAACTTGAATAACAAAAACATAAAAACAGTAATGGTAATTTTTCTTAAAATTGTTAAGAAAAATTTTGGTCATAGTTGCAATAATTTCAGGAACAATACGTACTGATTGCTTTTTTATTTATATAATATTTGAAAAGCTCTCGACAAGCTTTTTGTAATTCAATTAATGACTTCCAACTCAGGAGTAGCATTATTATCCTTTAAACAGAAAATTTGTTTTCATCATTTCATATAGCAATTTCGGAAGGAGGAAAAATTCCGTTTCGCGACAAACGAAAATGAAATATTCAGCTCTCTGATGTTTCAATTTTTATGGAACATTGAATAATTGAAGAAAAAAAAACCAATTTCTTCATTTCGACGTTTCCCCGAGGGAATCTCTTTCTGCGATAGCGATGTCATCTGGGTTGTATACACCTTAAAAACAGCGGTTCAACTGCGGAGCTTTTATTGAACGGCTCATTATCATTCCTATTCATTGGAAATTCCTTATCGTGAATTAGATGCCTCTTAATAACATTGTAATTTTAATGAGCCATCCAATATGGATTTACCGATTCAGCTTGTGCACATTGTTCGAGCCAACAAAACATCAGTACAGTTTAATAACAATAGTTTACGGTTGCATAATGACTGATTGCACGAAGGGTATAAGTGGCAGGCCTTCAATACATATAGAAATAAACCACAAATATTATCCTCGCACTCGGCAGAATTTTCCTATTAAATTCAAAATTTCCAGTTAAATTTGCCCGAATGGCATCAGGAGCACCGTAAACTTGATGAAATTTCGCCCGTCACCTGATGTTTCGACTTCAAAAACGCCCTCGAACCCTCTTCTCATTCCGTGATCAATGTCCTCGCTAATTCCATTCAGGTTTGTTAATCGAACCGGGTCAAGCATTATCATTGTGCTAAAACAATGCACAAATACGACGTGACGTTACAATCGGTTTGATCATCTGTTACAGAACAAGCCACGTGATATTTGACACTTTGTATTTGTGTGCGATGCGGTCACGCGTTGACGTGCATAACATAATCGTAAATTAATCTTCGTGCTCCGAGTGCCCTCGATTATTCCACGATAGCTGGATAGATTATTTTTTCCCTTCCCCCTCCCCGCTTTTTCAATTCTTTTATGTCATTTCAAAAAAATGTTTTATCGCATTTTCTCATATTCTCATGTCTTCCTTCGAGTTATATATTGGACAATTCTTCGTAAATATTGAATCATTTCAATGTAATTTCATTCCACTTCGGAGTCTTCTGCACAATAATTAAATTCAGACGGGTTGTTTTGAAATTTTTAACATTACAATAATACATGATAACTCTGTAAAAAAAGATTCAATTAAAATTACTCGAACGATTCAAGTGATAAATTAATAGATGAATTCAAATACAAATCTTAATTTTTCTTTTAATAGATTAAAATTCTAGTATATTTTACGATAATTTTTTTTCCCCAAACAAAACGTTCCTTTGTATCAATATCTTTTCAATTTTTTTTTTTTTTTGATTTTTGGTTGAATTTGAACCCAATTGTCAATTAAAATAACAATTTTAAGGTTTATATTTAAAAATTGTTATGAATTGATTGTGAAAAATTAAGACATTTTCTGATTCAAAATGATTAAAAATAATGGAAAATTGCTTAAGTTTCATGAACGATTTTAAATATATATTTTTTTGCAGGCAATAACCTCAAATGTTAATTACATGAATTGAAGTGAAAAATAAAATTCATTTGAGTATAATAAATTAAAAATAAATTGTTTTAAGTAACAACAATATATAATTACAATGTGTCATGTTTGTTTGAGAGGTAATATTCGATTCGCATAAAGGAAATGGTTTATGAAAGCCGTGTTGGAATCATCTTAAGGCAGTTTCGCATGATTGGAAGATTATATAATTAACATAGACGAATTGAACGAATGGTGGAAAATGTTGTTACCGTTTTCGCAGAAAAGCAAAACTGTCGGACGCTCATAAGAGCGCAATTTCGTTTTTAACGAACTGCAAATCATATTTCAAAGTAGCTAGTTTCGAGCTGAATGCGTGCAATCCCGATACAAGTTGATTTGAATGCAAATCGAAAGGATAAGCGCGAGCAAGATATTTGATTTGGGCGTATTAAAGGGGCACATAAAGGTTACAAATGGCTCGTTTGAAAGTGGCGCGAAAACATGTGCTGAAACGCGGAATTGCAGGTTGAAATATGCGTGGCGTAAGAATCATCGTCACTTAAGCGCGGGTCTTAAGCTCGATCGATCATTTAGTCAGGCAGAGCGAGAAAACGTGCACCTGACAGAGCTGAGAAAATTAATCCACGACAGCTGTCCCGCGCGGCAGAACGATCGTTGCAGCGGGGACACGACTGGATAGTTGGATTAACAAATTAGATTCAATGGAAGGCGCCGAGGAGGGGCGCGCCCGAAAGAGGAATCGCATAATCGCGGCGCATTAACTCGGCTCAATGCAGGTCCGGCAACCGCGATTTGATAATTTCGACATTTCGAATGTTCGCCGCCATGTTTAATGATCCGTGCCGGGAATAATGACAGAAGTATAATCCCCCGCGGAACGCGAAATTCATCTCACTTTTTACGCGACTTGTTTTTGCCCCTCACACTTTATGCATTTGGCATGGAAAACATTTCTCTGTAATGCTCGTTTTCATTCGGACCAAATTCATGTTCCTTTTTACGACGCCTTTATTACATCGCGTTATTTTGCGCCTCTCATAATTAATAACTTTCGGTCTCATCAACTTTCCTCGACGTTTCCTCTTTCCCTCGCCGAGATAAATAGTCATGGAAAAAAAACTTTTCACAATCACTCATAAGTATAAATATATATTTTTAAAACTCCCATTGTGCCATATGGTGCCGTATGGGTTAAATTGTGACTGAACGACAAATGTGATAATTGTCATCACGTTACGTCTGTCTGATTTTTGAGTTTTATATTTTGATCTTCGGTTGAATTAAAAAAAACACGGTTTCCAATTAATAGCAATTTTATTATATCATTTGAAATAACATCGTTCCAATTTTTCAACATTTATTCTACATTTATAAACTTAATTTTCATATTTAATTAAAATTATGATCAATTTTCCAACGATGTAATATAACGAAATAAAATGTATACGCGTTTGCGATACGAAAAATTGTTAAGGATATTCGTTTTCACGCGGTATGTTTTTCATCATCATTATTGATGTGATTATTAAGACTGTTATGGTGATTATGATTACCATCATTATTTTTCATTACCGGTTTACTTTTTTTCGGCTCCAATCTTTTTTGCCGTCGTTTATTTGTTATGCAAACGTTGTTATACATGCATAAAGCTTTCGTTATGAATTCATGCAAACGTTAAATATCTATAAAAATATTTGCCCGAATGATCAAAACTGCACGATTTTCCCCATGTGACAGAACAGTCAAGTCATAACGAGGAAAAGCAAAACGCTATTCTTCTCCACGCTCGAACGTTTTTACGAATGCGAAAACATTTCGTGTTTTAACTCCGTCTTTTTATGCATAGCAAATCAGTGCGACGAAAAGAATTTGTTTTATATGTACATCGCTAACTAAAAAGATTTAGGTTGAATATTTATGGGACTTCGTCATTGTCTTTTTTTTTTCTTCCTTTCTTGTTATTTTTTAATTTCCATCGCCATAATCGAGCACCTGTTAAATGGTGTAACAAAATTTTACGATGCACAAAACCAGCGTTGACAATTTTCTATAAAATTAACAAAATGTGTTCCACCATCGGTGACAAGTTTGGAGGATAATTTATTTTTTCGTTTACATAATGGATAATATATCAACTCGTCAATGGAAGCAATTTATATACATGTGTAAGACGGTTTAACTCACACAGGCTGAAAATTATTTTAAAATTCAATCCATAAATTTACAATTTGAGTAGACGTGAATGAAATTCGCTGAATAAATTGAATTGATGATAATGAAAATGAGAAATGAATTTGTCTATAAATAATGCACCATTAATGAAAGCCATTTACATGCAAATTGCATCTCCAAACTAACATGTCATAAAATTTCGTAAATAATTTATTGATTGATGAATGAAAAACACTCGAACAGAAAAAGTGCAACAGAAAAACTTGTCCCGCGTTGTTAAATCCATAATGCTGCGTGAGCAATTCTTGAACATTGTTCTATAATATGCTTTTAGAAGAAAATCATATTGGAAATTGATAATTTATGATTTGTTTTTCGAAAATTACCCGGGAAATGATTTCTCTCGAGAGAACGAGATACGCATTTTCGTTTAGCAATGGGAACTGAATTTCATTATCATGATAAATCAAGCAATACATCAACGCCACTAAAATCGTGCGGATTTTTTTCTATCAGTAGCGCCAGATTGAAACTCGATCAATACTAATAGGTTCCTATCCAACTCTCATAAATAAGATGAATCGTGAAGATGTTGACCGCACGACCACGTATAGTTCGACCGGGACCTCAATTTTGTTTCCAAAGGTGATTCTCCTCTATATTTTACACCCAAACGAGAAAAAAGGAATCTTTCAATAACAAATACGAACCAAATTGAATTTACTACATGATAAATAATATAAGGGCTCAAAAAAAATTGTGCCAATAAAACTTGTCGACATTGGGCTTTCGCTGGTGGCTCATCCTCCACGGAACGTGTTTAGAACTTATAGAAGGTGAAACCAGCCCCGGTTGCATTGTTCGTGAAAATATATTTTTCTCAGATACTTGGCAGCTTTGATTGTTCAGTTATTTGTGGAATATGAGTGCGGCTGGTTATTCCAAATTAAAACACGATTTCAACGACTGATCCAAACAGCGAATAATGCAAATTATATTCAGACGAAATTATGCTGAATAATCCTACGTTTAATTGAAAGCAAAGCATTGCGCACGACAGAAAATGTTGATTAGAAATGTTGATCATTTCTAATCAACATTTCCCGATTAAATAAATACATCTGAAAAAATCCTTCTCGCTAATTTATTTATTTATTTTTTTCGATCCTCTCAATACACAATGTCTTTTCTATCCGAAGGATGTTCCTTCAAGTTGGAAAACAACTTAAAAAAAAGCACCCCAATCCCTTTGTTTGTTTTTAATTTTTTTTTATTTTCATGTTTTAACAGTTGTTTTTAACTTCGGGTTTGTCCTTGTGAACTTGTATTTGTTCAATTTTGACGTGAGCAGTTTTCTAATTAAAACTTCATTAATGTAACAAAACGAGATGAAATATTAATTATCTCGTGCGAACGAAGGAGGAACGAGACAAAAAAAACAAAGACTTAACGTTCATTTTGACAGACGTTGAGATGAACAGAAAAAACAGATGTTATGAGCGACACAACTATCTGGCATACTAACTGATCCAGACTTCCAGACACATAAGCCCCGCGTAATACGCACGACAGCAATCTAAAAATACGGGGGGATACACGCGTACGCGCCACCACATGCACCTGCCATGCATTCTCGAGACTCTAATACGCGGAGAACATCCGGTCGTCGTCTCTAGTTAATGGAATTCGCTTCGATAAAGGACTCTTAAAGCGTGCCAAACATATGTAAACAGATATCGATACATTGTATTTAATATTATACATGAATTCAATTTTTTTGTTCGCTTCCGACATACGGTTTGGTAATAGTCGGTCATAGTAAAACAACTACAACGAACTGAAATTAAACTAGAAACATTTCCCGAATGAATAATAAAAATAGAATATTATTTTAACTAACAAACTAAATGTTTGTAATCGCAAAATATGAGTGATGAAATAAGCATGGAGTTTTATTCTATTATTGAATTATTTATACATCTCGGTTTGTGAATCTCTGTTGACATGTATATTTTTACGTTGTTGTAAGAACAGTTCGATATATCGAGTGAAATGCGATATCGATCAATTTCCAATATATTGACTGATACGCGAATATTATATTTTTCAATGCGACGAGATGAAATGAACTATGATGACAGGCAATATAAATCCAAAACATTTGTAATTCTAAACCTCGCGGAGTTTTCAATAACAAAATTTTATTGGACGACAGTTCTATTTTCATATCCAGCGATTGTCATTTGCGCGAATAGCAGAATTTTTTTCATCACTTGCACGAATCATAATCGATCATTTGCGCGAATCCAAACGTATTATGAGCGCGAAAGTTAAAAGCTCTACCATTTTTGTTCCTTTCGTTATATCTTTTAACAAATTTCATATAATTACTTTTCTGATTTGTATAATAGCACAAACACTACGGAAATTCAGATGTGCTTTGCAATTTTGCCAAATACATTCTTCCAAACTGTTGCTAATAAAATATTTTTGCAGTATCATTTATTTAAATTTTTGCAAATTTTACGCTTTGTCCAATTTGTTGTTTTATTGATATTTTTATTCTATAATGATAATTTTTGTTATTTTATTAATTATAATTTCTGTTTTTCATATTCGTATTAATAAGAATTCGACGAATTTGATCTTTTCTTTCCAATTCGCCGAATTTTCATCAGTACGGAAATGAGAAACAGAAAGTTTAATAACACTAACAAATTTTGCAATGCGCTGGAAGAGCGCGTAATCTTCGATGGAAAATTTTTCAGTTTGAAAAAAAAAGATCAAATGCGCCTGATTAGCCAAATTTTCATCAATACGGAAATGAAAATCAAAATAGGTTTATTAAACAACATAATGAAGTTGACAGAATGAAAATATCAATACAAAAATGAAAAGTTGAAGATTTGAATGTTTAACAGCGTCTTGATTTTTAGCAAGCGTCAAAGTTAACGGTAACGCGTTTGCAAAACTTTACGCGAACGCCTAGACGATGTGTTTGCGTAAACGCACCGCAAAAAAAGGCACTGTATGCGCTTTACTTTGCGCAAATGATGCTTTTTTGTATTTGCGCAAATGATGTCTCTAAAAAAGGCCTATTAGCCCAATTGATATACCAGCCTTCATATCATTTTTATGATTCGTAAAAATTTTTTCCCTTATCTTGGTGCCACAAGTAATTACGCGAATAAATTAATGAGTACGTGACGGTTCACATTTTATGGTGCCTAATTTAATAGAAATGCCATGCCTCATCATTTGATGTTAATTGAATGAAGGAAGGAATGAAAAAAGAAATGAAGGAAATATGCAAGTCAGCTAATTGTGAAATCACAATGTTGTCTATTTGAACGAAGAAAAAAAAGTTTCAATTTATATGATTGAAAATATATGAAAGGTTTGCATCAGAAAAACAGTTGTGCGTTGAAAAAGAACAAACAATGATATGAATTTAAAACGTGGATTTATTCAATAGCCAATTCCTTTGAAAATGTTGTTTTTGATTTTTATACATTTTATCGAACCATAATAAGTACACTTTAATACTAGTCAGTTTATATAACATCGATATATGAATTTATTAATCAGTGATTATGAAATACCAAGTACAGCAATTAGACCATTCATTTAATTTCCATTCGATCAAACACAACTGGAAATTCCGAAATTCAATATACGAAGAATCAACAATTCTAATTAAATAAACAAGATTCAATCACATCAGAGTGAGAGATAACATAAAATATCTCAGTGGCTCAAAGGTAAAAATAGGTAAATACGTGTACCAAAATTAAAGACAAAATCATTTAGCAATTTAAAAACCAATTTGAAATTGTAATTTTTCTTCCATTCTCGATATTATATTCTAATCAAACATGCGTATAAAAAAGTGCCCTGAGCCCAGAACAACATAAGTTTGAATTTTCTGAAATTCGAGAGTAACTTATTTTCTGTTCTCAAACCACTGATTTAGTTAATATAATGAAATACTTTGAAATTTTTCGTAAAAGTAATAATAAAAGAATGAAGTTAATTTTAAAATGTTATAAAATTTAATAGTGAAAAGAATTTATTCACCAGTTACGATGGAATGAGAAATGAAAAAACAAAAGTATTGTTATGTTTCAAATATTAAATCACAGTTTTCATTCGTATTTTTTTCGTCTATTTTAGGTTATAGAAAAAACTTTTTTAATATCACAAATCCATGCATTTTTGTAACATTAAAATTCATTGAAATTTCGCGTCAGAGTAAAATAAAATAACAAAAAAAGTGAAAAATGTTTAAGCACTTGGTGAACAAACAATTGTTTTTCAAGCTGAATGGAAACTTGAACAAGCACTAAAATTACCACTACAGATGACAAACATCTATTTTGTCCGGGCTTCCGAATGAGTGTGCCCCGTGGACGGAGGTGCAAATGTATTATCCGAGTGTGTGCTCTCATTAAAAAGGATGTCTTTGCATGACACTCGGGGTCGGGGTAGCGCAGTTGATAACTCAATAAAATGAATGGCAGAGTGAAAGTACTCGGCGAAAAGTCAATGAACATTTAGCATCCGATAAAATTATTTGGATTACAGAGAATTTGCGCGCGGGGCATCCAACGTGAAATAATAGTGGCATGAAACATTAATGCTCGTTGCAAGCAGAAGCATTATCGTGACGTTTCATCTAACTTTTGGCGTGATCCGCACTATAATTGGCTCGTATGCCATCAGCCGTTAATGCATTCAACATCAAACACAGTATGAAATGCAACGGCTCTACGGACCGATGATAAGCATTAGCGTTACCTTCCACCATCTCGCTCGGCGCTCAAGTTACATATAAACTCGATCAATGGTGGTCGAGAGGAATTTAGAGATGCGGAGAATTACAAGCGCCCGCTCGGCCGTGCTACACGACACAATAGGCGCGGTTTCTGCAAGTTTCCGGACGCCGAACATGCCCGACATCGAGCGACCTTACAAAACGCGCTCGATCCACGCGCCGTTTGATTAACAGGACCGGCGGTGTGAACGATGTGGTTTCGGCGTGCTGCGTGTGACACACCGGCCCTATCATCCATTACACGACGCCTCTCCACACCCTTTTCCTCTTCAATTCCTCGTGCGCTCGCGTGATCAACTCCCTCGTCATGCCCAACCACGCTTGTCCAGCATGCCAACACGTATCGCCAACTCTGCATGTAGCGTGCAAACATTCGGACCTAAGAACTCGGCACAAAACCGAAAGCCAACACCCCTCATAACTAAAATCAACACTTAAACGTGATGACGCTTGATTATTTTGATTTTCGTACGCCAACTATTGTAGCATCCCTAATAGTAAAAAGAATTATATATTGTCCGGACACAAAACAAACATTTTGACCATTTCAGAAATACTGAGTACACGGAGAAAAAAGTCGTTTTACCGAAATTTGTATAATTTTTATCAAATTGTTTTATAAGTGAAGTGGATCATTTTCAATAGAAATTATCTAAATTTTTGATAGAAATTAAATAACTATTTTATAATAATGATCAAATATTTAATATGAATTGCTTGGTTTTTGGGGTATTTTTAATTAAATAGTTTAATAATTTTAATCAAAAATGGATTCTGTTCTCCAATTATGAAATTGTTTAGTAAAAATTTTTTCTCCGTGTATCCATTAACAAAATATGGATAATGTATTGAATATGTATTCATAAATTGCTCATATAATGCTAATATATAGCCCACGTAAAAATAATACTGAAACATATATGATCAATATGTATTTATATGATTTGCCGAAAATAATATATTGCCAATCTGTTAATATTATCCCACCGAAATAAAAATATACGTATAAATATATTCTAATTTTATATTTTTTATATGAATATAATATATTTTTTAGATGAGATTCATATTTATTTTATACTTTATTTGTATAATTTATTGTAATTTTATAAATAATTTATAAATGACTTATATATAGAATATTATACGTATATATTTTAAATATAGAAAATATTCATAAACATATATGTTGAAATATATTTTTGTTCGTGTAGGATATGGACAATATATGATCTTTTTTTTTCGAATTCAAATAATAACCACCAGTGACAAAAATTAGCAACTTTTGGTAGGTTGTCACACTTATTTCTGCATTTTCCATTATTAAAAACGTATAAAAATAAAATATGTCGTTCGTCATAATTCAATTATCCAACCGCAAAATGAACCAAATTTTAATTTGATATTAATAATAAAAAAAAAATTGTTCCAATCGATTGTTGTCACGTAAATGGCCGAATTATATTTAAAAAAGTATTGGATATTTGCACGGTTGTTTGTTTCTTTTTCCTTCCAAACCGTCACTTTTTAATTTTCGCATTCTATTGTAAAGTTTTAATTATTTTGTTATCGCAAATGAATTTTCTCTTTCACTAAAAATTTGTATATAGAAGAAAATAGAGGTTGAGCATATTGTTGCAAAATATATTTCATTTAATTTGAAATTGTTTCATTTATTTTTGCATGTCATTAAATTTTTAGTTCTACAATTTGATTACGAGAACTAATTTGTAAGAAACATTGTGAAAAATAATGAATGATAAATTGCCCCAACATTTCCGGCATTCCTGTTTTGAAATACGAAACCAAAAATTATACCGACAAATGACACTGCATTCTGTGTATAAGTTGCATGTATGAGATAATAATATTGAAATAATTATGTCATGAATTAACTTGGATAGAATTCGAAAAGTTCAATAAAATAGTTCGGAGTTAATAATTTGGTATAAATGTTTTATAATAATTACAAAGTATCAATGATCGTGAACTAAAGGTAAAATTCCATCTCTAATTTGGAAGGTATTTCCTCGATTTACATTTTGCTATATTTCTTTGAGAGCTCTCTGATTGGAAAACTGGGAATGCAGTTATAATACAGAATTATTTGGCTTGACTGGTGTTCTAATATCGATATCATTTTGACCGTATATAACCAACGTAACTTATGGCAGGGGAATTTCTACAGATGAATTGTGCGGTTTCATTAGGTATCTGCGTACAGAGAGCTGCCGTGCGGAACATGCAGCAGACTTGGAAAAACGATATAGAGAGAAATGCAGTTTTATTACATTTGGATCTCAATTACAGTTCAAATTTGATTATGAGAGAAAATAATGAACATTTGCGAGACAAAAACAATTTCCCTCTTGACAGAATAACTAATAAAAAATTTTGTTATGACTTTTTTTTTCAAAAAACAAAAAAAACGTAAAGCTTAATGTTTGTTAATTGCATGAACCATCCGCATTAAAATAACCAAACTGATGTTATACAAAAGTATACAAAGAAAAAAGTTGAATCATAATTTGATATTCTCAAACAATTACAATCCATCCAATTACGATCCGAAAAGTTTATTTTAGATGGAAAATTTTTGTTCATAATTTTGTCTAGGCTGAGAATTCGAGATGAGTTAATTGTGTTAATTTTGCGAATAAAGGCTGTAATTTGACATCGGCTGAACTACCGCGCGTATAATTCATCTTGAACGACAGCTACGGAATATTTCATTCGAGTGTAAAGAAACTGAAGAAAGAGCCCTTCATTTGCACCACAGTTAAGCGCACGGCGTTTGAGCATATTCCATTCATGTTGGCCGCGTGACTCCTGTCATTTTCTTTGCAAACTGTCTACTCCTCATTTCCCTTTTCGTAACATAATTACGTCTCTTTCACTCCCCGACGGAGGACAACTTTCTTCGTTACTTGCACTATGTGTAATATGTTAAGTTTTGACTAGCAATTAAGACCAGTTATAATATTTATCGACGGAACAACGACTAGCTCAAAAAGTTGTTGACACTGTTTGCAAATTGTGAATTTCATATCATAGAGTTTCTTTCATCATGTTTCAGGAAGATCAAACAAAAATTAATCCAAATAGAATTTATTATACGTCCTCATATTTCCTACAGCAAAAAAGATTATTTTACAAATTTTACTTTACATTTTCACTAAATGAGTCTGCAAATGACTGAAATCAGTTTTATTTAAAAAGTTTTAAAATTTTAGTACAATTTAAATCAAGAAGGACCAATGGATAAGGTAAACAAATTGTTCAATTTGTTTTGATATTGGTTACATTTAATTTTTCAACGGAATTTTTCATATCAATCTAAAAAACCAACTCCAGAAACAAATAAAAAAAATGTACATAACCGGAAGTTGTAAAACGTTCCCGGAATATCAACAATTACTACCAACCTCAAAGTTTTAAAACGTGGAATTTAAATGAAAAATCGAATATTTTCTAGAATATTGAAAGAAAAAAAATATGAAGTGACTTTATCTTATATTTTTTATTTATCTTTGAAATTTATTTTATTTATATTCTTGATATAAAATTATCGAGACGATAATAAGTATTAACAACTACTTTTTTTAAATAAAAAAATAAAATATGAAAAATTAAATTTTTATCAACGTGTAGGAGCCGAATCAGGAATTACATTTGTAGAAATTTTTTTGCTATAAGAAAAAAATGTTTTTGATTTGTTATTTCGAGTAAACTTGAGCAGATCTTCAAACGATTGCATACTAAATATAATCGAAAATAAATATCCCAAATGATTATGAGGAAGGATGAAAATATGAAGTATTTTTGAATTAAAAATTTGTTGACGGAAAGTATATGACATGGCTAAATAAGGCACGTCATATTTATTCGGATCAAAGCCGAGACTCCGCAGTAAACGTTGTACGCTACTCTAAACGCGTGTTATAAATACAGCAATTTCACCCGGAGTAAATATTCGTCAGGTGATAGATTACGCTGGTGAATTTACGACACGTTGATTGAATGTGAAGAGCTATAGGAGAAGGGAGCGATGGTGTGTCGCAGAAACACGTGTGTGTGAGATGAGATTGCGTTCCAGCCATGCTGGATTTATAGACAGTAGCACACATACGAGTATCGCACCACCTCGAGCAAGATTCGAACTCGGCAAGAAGATGAATTACTCGTTAAGTTGCAATGACGGTGGTTTATCCTGTAGCTTTTACTTCTGTATCATCGTGTTGCGGGAGTGAAAAAAAAAGGAATCGAAAAACAAGTCTGTGAAGCCCGGCGCGAATTTAGCATGGATTAGAGGATGATTTCTTTATGTGATTGAAAAAATCGTGCAAGTTTACGATTTGTTATTGCAAGAGGAAAGCCGGCGGATTTCTCAGTCTAGGCTCCGCTCTATATATCTCCCACCGACTGGCAGGCAGGATTGCGGAATGATAACAAAAATTTGCTAAATTTCGCGGAATATTACTGGTAACACTCGGAAAGTTATTATTCCTAGATAAACCCGAACGTGATTTCTCTGTGCGTTGCGTTTGTCTATTTTCATTGCATTCGACGTGCACAGCGAGCCGATATTTTTTTATTTTTTTCCACTCTTCATTTCGCTGCTGTTAAAATTTCAATGAGAAAAAAAAAAAACGCAGAAAAATTTATAACTCAAAAACTTTTGTTCATCGCGCAATGAGATTAAAGTTCGTGGCGTGATTTTAGATAATGTACAGATTTTAATCACCGAACTTTATTGTCCTCCATTATTTGCAGTGATTAAATTTATAGCTCCCCTTGAGTCATATTGCTCGCTCGATTTTCGTAGTAAATTTCATACGTTTTCACATAAATTAAAAAGGGGAACGGAAAATAGAGCCGGAGTTGCCTTTGTTTACACCAAAAGCGTAGTTCAAGTTGGGAAGTATCAAATGGAATGATTTCAAGGTTCAATAAAGATTCTATAATTGTCATTTAGCAGTCGTGATTATTTGTCGCGTTAGTTACGTTTCCATTCTCAAAAATGTTTTCAACGAATTGAAGCGAAAAAGAAGCTTCTTCCTTCGGAGCTTGAATGAAAATATTTTTCTATCAAGATATCGAAACGACATGATCGAAGTTACATTTTAATCGGCGATTATAATTTTTTGATCACGTGTTGGGAAATTTATAGGGTGAAGGGTCGTTAATCTTGTATAATATGAGTATACTAAGTAGGAAGATAATATAAGTACATGATCTGAATAATGTAGGATCTTATCAAGATGTAATAGATGATAAGACGGTATGATCTGATCGCTTTGCCATACACATAAGCTCAATTGAAGTTCCATTAGGTGTTACAGTCCAGGGGTGACAAATTGAATAAAAATCTAATCATCGATGCACCATTATTCCCTGTATAGAATCGAGTTTCCATGATACTCCTTCGTTAGTCCGCGATGTTCAGATTGATACAGAAATTGATCATCAGCTATGACGTCATACAATCCAAATTACCACATGATTATCAGGCAATCGAAACGATATAAAATGAGATGGGCTTTCGAATTGAAACGTAGCGCTATTAAGATAAAACTTGTAATGAATGAAAAATAAGGGGAATAATTGCTTTTTCCATATCACCTGAATTGAGAGTTCAATAAAAAAAATATTATCTTTCATCGTATTTGTCGTTCATTACGGAACGGATGTTCGGAAATCGTTTTTATTTCTCCCTCCCCTTTTTTTTATTTCCCATTTTTTTTATTCATCGTAAAATAGCTTTCATTTTTGATTAA
>JAAMPD010001954.1:0-18525 GCA_025266255.1 Trissolcus basalis | reverse complement strand
TAATAAGATGCTGAATTTTTTTNTTTTTTTTTTTTTTTGACGTGCTGGATCCAATGCAACTTTTATAATAGTCGAACTTTTATTCAGTAATCTTCAGGAGTCATAAAATATTAATTTATTTAAAAAAGTAAATCAGATTTTTTTGTTCAGATTTGTTCTAATTTATTCAATGAAAAAAAATTAAGAATTTGGATAAATTAAGTGTTCTGTAGCAAAATATAACATTCTAAAATAATTTGGTAGATTTTGAATTGCAGTAAATTTTCCAGAATTTTTTCCGAAATTTGCAGTATGCGAAATTAATTTTGGGCATGCTCGTGAAAATGAATATCAGAGAATGGAAACTGCTGAATTACCGCAGAGGCCGTTTCGAATGTTGTTGAAAATGATCGTATTGATCCGTATCAAATTTTTGTTGACGCAAAACAGATCTGGTATGAAAAAAGAAAATACGAGAAAAACAACATTACTGAGAGTGCAACACGTGCGGACTCGAAAATTGGAACATAAATGTTTAAAAGAAATATTCATAGTTATTATTCATCGTTGCGATGGATTTCGGGGAATTATAATTAATATTTTAAATTCCTCATTGGAATCTGATAAATAATTCGATTTAAACATCACAAATACCGGCGGGTATCACTCTACTAATCTGTATATAGATATCACTCCACAGACCCAAATATCTATTTTCGCTGCATGATTTCTGTCGGTTCAATTTATTCGCCGCTGATCAAAATGTATATATAAAAAACATTTTATCGATCCGTCAATTAAGATAATCTGGATTGTTTAATTTTTCATTTCATTTCATAATGATCAAATTTCAGCAACACGAGACTGGTTCTCAATTTTTTTGCCAGATGTGACGGCGCGTGAAGCAGCATTAGCGTGTACACTTGTTTATCGCGAGAAAAGGGTGGCGCAGACGGCGATTTGTCGGTTTCATGAGGATATCCAAATATATTATAGGAATGGCTTGGGAGCGCGTGGAAAGCTCTTGCCGGGAACTCGAGACAAGCGAAATTCTCGCGCATATCGACTATTGTCGAGCACGTCAAATCACGTCGTCGCTGTTTCGTACCTCTTGAGTCCTCCGAGTGAACAAGAGGTTTTAAACGTCTGCAACGACAACCATCAGACACGAAGCATTTGGAGCCGGCATTATAAACATCAATATTATTTAATCATATGCGCCGCGTTGAGAAGCGAGCGAATCCCTTTTACATTGTCGCGACATGAGCGATACACTTAATGGAAAAAGCAAGTTTATGGCGAGACGCCAGAGTCTATTACGCGGTTAATAGGATGAGCATGGTAAATGCGTCGCGCACAGCCATCTAGGTCAGATAATAGACCTATCAGGGTGATTGATTTATCCATACTGCCGTGACCGCAGTTCTAATGCGCCGATCGACAATGCCGAAATATCATCTTCTTTCATGAGCCAAAGTCATTTAAACCAACTTTGATCAATTTTTATCATTTATTTTCAAAACCAAAATATATCTTCTATCGGCACCCTCACGGGTGAAAATATATCCACTAAAATATATTTTCCCACACGGACAAAAATATATTTTATAATATATTTTACATATATTTTTATATTTAAAATATATTTGTTCATATATAATATATACGTGGTTTATAAATCGTTTATAAAGCGGCAATAAGTTGTATAAATTAAATATAAAATTAGTATAAATTTTATTGAAAAAATATATTTTACTTTATATAAAAAATATGAATTCCGCATATCTTTAAACATATATATTTATAAATTTTTTATATACAAAAATGTATATTCTATTTTATATTTTATATTTTAGAAATTTATGCAATGGAATTTGTAAACAAAATATAAACCGAATATTATAAAAATATTTTTTGTTTATATTTGTTTTAAGCAAGCATAACTTTAATAAATTTAATAGAAAAGTAGTGAAAATATTTTAACTAATTCAAGTTCAATGTTTTGATTGAAAAAATCGTATATCAATTGTTTGAAAATGTTTGAAAGATGTTGAAATCATTTTTTTTGTTTGTCTTAATTTGACGGAAATATCTTGACATTTTAAAACGCAAAACATTTAAATTGAATTCACCAACGTCTTCATTTGGAAAGAACTACAATATCTAAAAAAAATGTATAATAATCTCAGAAACATTTTTTACAGTGACAATTTCACGCTAGAATGAAAAAAAGGTAAAATAAACGAATTCAGACATCAGAAATTGTCCAATTATTTTAGAATCGTAAATTTCGTCAATCTCTGATTTGAATTTCTTTCTCATATTCAAATCAACTGAAGTGAAGAAAGAAGATCAAAAACATGTTCAAACATCGCTGGGCTATTATGTATCAAATGGACAAGTGTACTGGCTCAAATTCTTCGAAGCGACCGACGTTCGGTTCACCATAAATTGGCATTCATTATACTCATTTTCCATGCCGTTTGAACTTAACCTTTCTCACGAACAGCAAACGGTTGTCATAATTTTTTCAAAAAAAAAAAAATTTTTTTTTCTTCTTCATTTCAACCAACTTTGTAGAAACACGTGAAGAATTCAATTAAATTCTCTGATACTCTACAGTGTCAATATTGTTTCAATGTATGAGCGTCCATCGAGCACATCTTGCATCGTATAAACGACGACTAATAAAATTGATTGATCGTTGTATCAATTTGGGTTCAAGTTTGACAGTACAAAGTGTTGCTCGTTTCAAATCAAAATCTTGTTACACGACATGTCTCCCGCAATTGTTTTCACATTAGAGAGCTAATGTAGAGGTCACAATAGAAGCCATCTTGTTCCGAGAAAATGTCAACCGCCGTCGCTGCCCCAATTGCCATTTCTTTGACAACCTCAAACGTATCGGAATTTGAATATCATTCGATTAGAAACTCGTTCAATCATAAATAATACATAAGCACAAACATTTTTCCCAATTTAAAATGTATCTAATAATTGCTCGAATTGCGAATCTCAAAAAATTAGAAAAACATCATAACGAGTGAAATTCAAATTTTTCCTCCTCGCATGGAAATGTACTTAATCAGATATCCACGAAATTAGAATACAGACGAAAAAATGTAAATGTCCCGAACGAGTAGTATTTCATTAGTTTTTTTTTTTTTTCTATTTCAGTTGCGCGATTTGGTTTCGCGATCGTCGATTCGCATTGGCCATTCAAACACGCCGGGAAACCATCAGAAACGTTTCGACGAGTTTTCGATTCGGCACAATTCCGCTGGCAGAAAAAGCGCGTCCGATTTGAATTTAATCTGCATACTTTGCGGTATGATGAATGTTGCGAGTCTAAAAAGTTTTGGGGGCAAAAAAGGCGCGAGATGCAGAGTGCAAAAAAAAAAAGGTATAAAATAAAAATAAAAAGGGAGAAAGAAAAAAAAACAGAAGGAAATAAAAGCGCGCGCGCGGACTGTGCGTACTTTCACCATGGCGCTCGTTTTCTTTGTAAAACGTGGCTCTCGTCACGGCACGTGGTGTGCACGCTGCGGTTACCAAGGAGAGGCATATTCTTGTGCGCGTCCAACAGACGATGACAGTGAAAGCAAAAGAAAAGAGACGCGAAGATCTTCATCTTGTTGCGTCTGGCGTCCACATTGAACGCCACCCAACGAGTCGCCGAGCACTCGGGACCCCTTAAATACGCCGTTACGTACGCCGAGTCATTGTTTGCGGCTTTGAATTTGCATATCCCCGACTCTGAACATCACTTAAGCAGCTTCCTACCGCAGGTAGAAACGTCACGGGCCCGAAATTTCAGACATGCCCGACCAGCAGTCCCAAGCAAAACACACGGCTGCACGTTTATTTTGATAAATTTGTTCGTGAAAGCACGCTGACAAAATTGACTTGACTTTTGGGTACCCGCTTGTGTTGTGAAATTTTTATTTTTAAAGTCCTCCGGGGCTGGGATTTTATTTTTCGTGGCGTTTTTCAGGGCGTAAAACCCGATTAAGACGTTGCGCCGTTACGGGATGTTTTTTAAACGCGCCCCGAGTGTTTGTAATAATAATAAACAAGCCTCGGACATATTCCCCCGAGTTGTCGAACGGAGGATATATTTTAGTCATTCGAAGGGTGTTCCTTTATATAAATATTGCTCAATTATTCGTGACAAAACATGTGTACGTTGGAGTGGACAGTGTTTATTTTTCCCTTACCGTTGTTTATTTTCACTTTTCCCCCCCTGTTGGATTTCCTTTTAATGACGATTTTTGTGTAACGAAATCATGACGGATTTCAATCTATTGTATAAAAAATGAACTTTTTCACTTTGTTGAAAATGAAATTCAATAATTCATTATCGTTCAATACAAAAAAAAAATGTAGAATGTAGAACGAAGGTATTATTATTTAATAACCATTTTATGCCAAAATTGAAATGTATCGTACATCTAATTATGTACATATCTGAAATTATAATTTCATTTGGTTCCAACAATTTTGAAGCGATTGGTTATTCAACATTTTTTTTATTCTGTCATCAACCGCTGATGACTGAATTTTAACTTTTGGAATTTCAGATTTCAACTCGGAACATCCGGTCCGCAACGCCAACTTATTCAAAATTCGAACATTAAAATTACGAGATGCACGCAGTCCCAAGAAATTAGAATTTACATAATAGTCGTAACCCATTCCGAAGGGCAGCGTTAAACAATATTGAACATCGCCGCACAGTCACGGACGTCTTTTTTGTTTGGTAAAAAATCTGGCCGGGCCACAAAAGAATCTCTAATATACGATATTTATGATAGCAATTTATAGTCGCGCGCAAACAACAAAAAGAAAGGTCAAACTGCGTTAAACTAGTTTTACGGCGATTTAGGAGACAATTTTTTTTGTTTTGGTCTATAAGAAAAGAAATGACTTTTTGATCTCGGCGAGTCTCGGTTGTTCTCTATTGACTTTTGCTATTCCATGAATCATTCAAAGTGCGAGCTAACGAAACTAATTTTTCCAGGTAGACGCATCCTCGGATCATGCACGGATGTTGGCAGGTCGGCTGTAAAAATTCACGGACCGATGATCGTACGACCAGAAGAAAAGCAAAAACAAACATTTGTCGGGCAAATTTATTTGTCACAATTAAGATTATGGCCCACAAACAGAAAAGTCAAGATCGAACAAAACTGCTGGCTGCCGGAGTTTCAAGGCTGAATTGATTAGCATATTTCGTTGTACGTGTCTCGTTCATCGAACCATTTTATTAACACCGAACTTTTTTTTTCCCCGGTCGCACAATATGCGCTCGAAAACTAAATTGTCGGGTCGTAAAAATGTGCCGGCCATTCCACGGTGGTAAGTAATCAATGATCAAATTTACGGTAATTTTATTATTGAAATAATGACGTAAAAAATTATTTCAACAAATTCAAACAAAACCAAATAAATAAACAAAATATACAAAATGGAGTCCAAAATATTTTTTGTTGCAGTTTGTTATGGAACTTTGTAGCGAAATAAAAACAAAACAAACTCCATAAATGAATAAAAAAAAATTGTTTCGAAAAAATTTGTTTTTCATGTTGCAGGTTTGACGATTTGTGTGGAATTTTTTATAGGTCGACTGATAAAATAAAGTGAAAGAAAAACGACGGTTGCCGTGGAAAAGAAGGAAGAAAAGAGGAAATTTGCACAAGGCACGCGACGTCTCGAATTAAACGAGCAAGTGTTCAGATTTATATTACGAGTATTCGTATAATTGTCTGTAAAAAAGCGGCTGAATAAATAGGGCTTTGTTGCGGCAGCAGAACCCGGCAGAAAAATGTGGAAAAAGAGAAGGCCTCGACGGTAGGCACATAGGCGAGGTTTTAAGTAGAAGTCCATTTTCTTGCTCCTCATATTACGGGGCAATTTTGTGTTCTCAAACGTATTCTCCGAATCGCATCTTTTAAAAAGCACTAAGCTCTCCCGCTGGGCCTCTTGAATTAATAAAATTGCAAAATACGCTGACATTACAATGTGGTGTTTATGCTGTAAAAGATTCTTTGTATTTTCTCCTGTGCCTCCCGGGGGGCGCTCTCCATCTTTAACGATTTCAAGTAAATTCAGCCAACTATCGCGCTCTTAATGTCGCTTTAAAGCTGATGCTTATGAATTTTCATGGCGATTCGGCACATTGATCGTCGTTACAAATTATTCAGAAGATAAAAAAAAAAAAATTAACCGCCAAGCATCAGACTTTAGTTTCGAGGCTCATTTGAATTTTCGTAGACGACGGGGGCGTGCGGAGGAGCGAGAGATTTCGTTTTTGTCAGGGCAATTCGTTTTCCACCTGTTATTGCAACCCTTTCTTTCACCTTAATTGGTGAAATCCGGGGCTCAAGGTGCCCACATGTTGCGGGTCTCTTAAGAGCAGAGAAAGGTGGGATCACAATACATAACATCCTGAGTATCAAATTATCTGATCGAAATCGTTTAAAATTCTTCAAATCATTCGAATTCAGTGACACGGACAAACTTCCAAACACAAAAATAAACAATAATAAAAGTGATATTACAAAATTATAATAACATGCAAATTTCATCTGTTTCCTTTTTAATTTTTTTGATATGGTATTAGGTATGATAATATTGACTAGGTTTTTTAACATTTTTTTTTCATACCCAATCTGTTTGATTGTCGCGAACCGAATTGATGAGAAATATTAATGTTTTTTCAGGGGAATCACGTCGGAGCTTGACCGTGAACGGTTTTCCGGCCATTTTTTTTCAACCGTTGGGTGTGGATAACGAGAAAGAAGAGGTAACATCCGTTCTGCCCATATGTTGTTTTGAAAGGATTAGATTTGGGTCTTGTGTTACCGCCTTATTTTCTTTTCATCAAAATGTAACGTGCGCTTCGTTTGCTAAGGCTTCGCTATTAACTTGTGCACACTCCGGAGGAACCATATCCATTCACAGACAAACAAAAACTCAACGATGTAAAGGGGTTTAAAGTACAGACGCTAATTTTAAGTATCTTACTGTATAGGATGATCTGCACTTATAAAGTATCCATACCTGGAACAAAAAAAAACAACATTTTTTTTATTACTCATTTCATTATCACATTTTCATTAAATTTATAAATATCAAAAACACTTTCATCAGATAATCAAAAGTTCAATTCCAAAGTTGATTTCAATTAAAACGTCCCAACACACAATTGTAACAAACATAACATGGACTGTTGCAAACAATTTTTCAATAGCGAAAACTTTCGCAGAAGATAGATTATACAAGATTATATTTTCTCATTGAACTTTTTGTAAAGCGTTGGTATATACACAATGACTCCGTCGACGTGTATATGTTTGTCTACTCTGTCTCGCGTCAGCCACTTTTCAGTCGCACAAAACATGTAATTGAAAAGCGACAAAAGGCAAAAACAGAAAGGGGTCGAGGAACGCGCGCCAACCATTTAGGGATCTCATTCTCACGTGCTCTCCAGATATATAAAATAAGATGACGCCCGGGCTGACAGGCCGTCGCAGCGAGCACAATGTCGTTGCGATTCGGGCGCGACCCCGCGGTCGTGCATTTTTACCCTCGCACAACAATATCACTCAACGTATAACGACACTTGATTACACTCGTCTTGCGCGTAGCTAAAGAAAAGCCGCGTCCGAGGGTGCCAAACGAAAGTGAAACAAGAGAGAGGGTCGCGCCTACAACTTTTGTCTTCTTGGCAGGATGACTTGCAGCTTCGAGACCCCCCTGCTATCAATCTCCGGCGCCTCCGTGGCTCGATGCATATTACACTAAGCCAATTTCGTGCGCCACAATGCAGTGCGCCTTATCAAAGCCATTACTCGGCGTTGTTTCATAATTAGCGTTCCCTCGACGGAACTGTAAGATCGGCTTCCAGGTAGAAGGGACTGAGGTGTAAGACAAATGACGAAATGACTCGGTGATTTGAATTCGAGATACGCGATTTTCTAGGTATACCTAAAGGTGTCTTGTTTTCAAAATATTTACATCGGCAGATGCTCGTCTTTTGATTGATGCGCAACTTTTTCGGCTCACCAATAGGCGTTTCCTTTTCCAACTTTTTAACGCGATAAGAATTTTCACATCAATCAATTTGAGTTGCTATGGAAAGTGGATGATTTGAATTTTTCGGTTACAAAATGTGATTCATTATGTAATAAGATTTTAGAATTTGGCTAAACAATGTATGTTTGTCAAATGTAGTTCAACTGTTGACGAAATTTCATTCACAATTTTCGTTCAGTTTTAGCACACAGCGGAATGATGATGCTATAATCCCTGGCCATTTTACTAATTCATGATAATACCGCTGAGGTGATTGGATTGAAAATTTATTAGCTCATTGTAATCGTTAGAACCTAGCTGTCAGTGATATAGATGATGTGCGAATGAATTCGAATCGATCAGCTACTAGCGATTTCAATGAATTTCAAACAAAGTTCAATGCACACGATTTGCATAAACTTAAACATTCATCTGGGACTCTATAAATGACACATTTATGTCACTCATACAAGGACATTTTTCTGCTCTCAAGATATTCAAGTTTTCAATAAACCATGGTAAAATAAAATTTAAAAAAATATTTATCAAAAAACTATTTTTTCATATATTTTTATTGATCTAGTTGACATAGTTTTAAATGTTCAAGTTTTTTTACCGGCACAATCAAGACACAGTCTTCTGCATGCACATTTTTTAGATCTAAGATTCAACTGGTTTGGGTCTATAAATCTTAATGGAATTAAATTTTTAAAAAAATTATGTTCGATATTTTTTCATTGATCTATATTGACGTAGTGTTAATTTTTAAATGTATTTTTTTTTCAGTGGCAGGTCTAACGTAGAGGATTAAAATCGCAGAGTCTAAAAGCTTCAAGATGATCGGGTTGAAACGTCACGTCAAGATTAATGATCGAGCGTTGCTTTCCTATAGGAAGCTGCTGCAAACCCTATTTGCTTCACCCTCTTTCGGGGTTGGCTGAATTTGTGGCCCCGTGTAATTGTCTGCAGTCAGGTCGAATGCCAATGAGAGACCGCTGCGTGATCATCCGTGACTCTGGGAATGATTCGATGCCAGCAACAGAGACTGCCAGCAAAATTTCGCTCAAAACCGGCTCTACTTCGTGCGCTCCCTGATTTTCATGTCAGTTTATTGCATTATTCAGTGACAATTCAGACTACTCATCCGTACACTGTACATTGTATTATTTATAACCAATTATTGTTTAATTAATCGAATAATGGGCGTATTTTTAACTTGATTTTTAAACTCCAGTTGAACATTCGACAGGCAAATCAAATGATGTTCAAATGATGAATAATTAAAACGTTGATCATCCTGGTGTTTTTCACTTTCAAATTTGAATTTCCATCTTATCGGGAATCAAAAGTCGTTGACCTCTCTGTTATCTCAAACGATTTTTCAAAAATCAAATTGAAAAAGAAACAGACGATGAAAAAGATTTAGATAACAAAAAGTCAGATGTTGTTTTTGTTTACCTCTCGTGATACAGTAATCAGAGAACTTTACTATCTCGTTATTAATTTGAGGACCAATTATGATAATTATACAGAAAACTGTTTATGGTTACCGTAAAAACTTGGAAGGAGATCATAATGTGGATGCATTTTTAGTTAATAAAAAACGTTGATTACGTTATGATTACCTTCGTCTTCTTGACATTATGAAAGTGAAAAACAAACAGCTTGATTAAATTCAACCTTTTTATAATTCAACACATTACGTAAACGTTGATTAAAATAAGAACTTTTGTATTATTAAAACTGTGTATATAAAAAGTAAAAACCATAAATCACGTTTTTACTTTCATCGTCGATTGATTGTAATATAATTCATTTCCATAACTCTTTGCGGGCGATATTTTATCATTTTCAAATTTGTCAAGCGTCGAGGAAAAATCGAGATGGTTTTAAGGCCAAAACAAAAACCGATGTGGATTAATGCCTTTCGAAAGAGGTTAAAAGGTGTCACGGTATTTCGAGCAGTTTGTCCGTTCGTGAAAGGTGCGCACGTTCCAAAGCTGTCATTGTCGGGTAGAATCAATCATGCGGCTATATCATTTCCATGTGTTTGAAATAATTGTTTCATCGTGAACTGATCGACCGGCTACTGTGGAATTCTTGTGCGCTCGGCGCAGGAAGCCGGTCTGACGTTTGAGCAGAAAATTGACGTGCTTCGAAAACTCCGGTAGCTATTCAAATTTCCAGCCCGGCTAATCGTTTCCCAAGCGAGCGATGTGCCTTGAGAAAGAATGCCGGCGTGGCATCATCGGGACAGCCAAGACGAGAAGAATTTTCATCTTTGACGATGAGTCCCGTAATATCTTAATACACCTTGTGAAATCAGTGTGCGAGAGCGTCGCAAATGATACGCCACGGCGATGCAAAAGTAGTTTAATCATCGTCCAAATCCCTTAATGCAATTACCATATCGCCCAGCCGTGCCTTTCTTCTCCCGAGCGAAGGTCAGTCCGACCGAGATCAAACCTCCCACGAATAATCAGTCCCTCGGGCGTCTGTCATTATCGTTGCAAAGAGACGGAGGGATTACCATGATCGCTGAAACCGTCGTGGCTCGTAATTGTCGGGACCAGTTCGCCCCTAATCTCGATGAATCAGCGCAGGCGACAATCCGCTCTTTTAGAATTCAAAATATAAATATCACGCTAATCAAAACCCCACCTACCCCTCCAATCATGTGCGTCGGCATTACAATAATTCCGTGAAACGACCCGGCCCATTTTTTATTCACGTTATTGTCGCCCAGCGACGTGGAATTATCGGTAATGACATGGCATTCGCGGCTAACAGCGCTGTTTAAGCCAATTTTTTTCGTCCGCCTCGAAATTAACATTTTTGCAGTCCGACGACAAAATCGCATATTGATTTGTAAATTAAATTAGCCAGGCTCGTTTTGCGTTCGGCTGATGGTGTACGGTTATGTGGTTCGCAAATTTTTATCCTCGGAGACAGATTGTGCCGGTTGGTAATAAATTGTTGAACGCTGTTCTTCTTTCTTTTTTTTTTCAGAAAATGTTTAATCGCTAAGTTTTATGTTGAGTTAGATAGCTGGTAACCAAATTATGAAGTTGGATTGAAATTTATATTGGGTGGCCCGAAAGATCATCGGCGAGATTAAATTCTGTCGAGATATATTGTTCGGGAAAGGACAGACCGAGGATATCGAACAGCTTTGGGATTCGAAAAATGTGAAATTATGAATGCATCAAACTGTGGCTTCGATTATACTACGTCAATCAATATTAAAATGTTTCGCCATGAATAACGCCCTGGAGTTAATTTCTTTTAACTTCAAGTTTCAATCATCGTTGTTTTTTTTCAAGGCCGCATCCATCAGCGTTAATAAAAGTTGCTCGAAAAACGCTCGCGTTTCATACAGTTATGGCAGGTGCTTTAGTTGAATTAACATAATGTTGGGGCGTGCGTGTGTCGCGCGGTCTTATAACACATGAAATTAGTGCGGTATCGTCGCCTTAAATGAACTCTGACGTGACGCCGGTGTAGTCGTTTTGCATTCAAAGTCTTTTCATCCGGCCAAGTTCAACGTCTTGCTAATAGGCATACTAATCGACGTTAATTCAACGACAGTCATACGCCGGAACATGCGCCGTTTAAACAGTTTTATTGACAACAACCTAAGTTGCACTCGTTCACGATCAAGTCGAACATTCCTTCGTCCTATTTGCCTCTCATCTAATTGATCTTATTTTTGTTACAAAATACATTTTATTTATGCAAATTCATATACAACTTTTTTATTTTTGTTCTCACCATGACTGTGACAAATGCAAACATGTTAATATGTTGTAAATATTTGTTTTGTATAGAATCATAAAATTTTTGTTACGAAAATGAGTGAAACACAAAAGTGAATTTCATAACGTATCGTTATAATGTTCGATTCAAAGCTGAAATAATCCAGCGTCCAATTGTTTTATTACATGTACAATCATCAAATTTCTCTTGGCACAAAATGAATTCGATTTAACCTTCGGCATGTCTGGGCTCATTTATTTTTCATGCAATAAACTGCAGTAATCAGAACACGTCGCAGAATTCCGGACAAGCATCAGCTGGGTCGAGCCAAATTGTAGCGGCGTTTTCATGGAAAACTGACGAAATTGGAATTGACTAAACTTGGAGTAATCCCCGAACAAAAAAAAAAGTTTTAAAGCAATACGTCATTGTTGCCTTGGAGGAGATCCTTTTAGTTATGGTGTTCGATTTGATATTAGAAAAAAAGGCGCTTGCCATTTTTGGGGCCTTTTATCCGTCGCGCACACAAAAGGGCCATTTCGATGCCAGGACCGTTTTCTTACGTAAGTTGCCGGTTCATAGAATTCCGTGTAACAGAATACTTGGCGTCTTTTAGCGAGATTAGCAAACCGGCTGTTGCACGTGGGGCTTTCAAATGTTTCTGACAAACTCATAACTTTCACGTGTACCGTCCCTCTCTCTGCGGTCCACGCGAGTGTCAGATTAAATATTATTTTTCCAATGCGCGAGAGCATTCATGCAATTTTTTCGGCAACCATATTTTTTGTTCTGCTGCGGAGGTAACTTTAACAATCCGAAGATTCAATTTTCAGTTTCGAAGAAGAAAAAGGAAAAAAAAACACAAGAAAAGAAAGTGCATCGCCATGTAAGAGCTTGAATGCTATTTTATTTCAAAAAGATATTCTTTTTATTACGGTAGCGCTGTGTGACGTGTTCTGTGCTTATTGATGCCCAAAACTGTGAATAAATATTCGCACTAACATACGAAGAGCGTCTACTCCAGACCTTCTTTAAACCTCCAATTAGCAAAAGGGAGAAACATCAAAGGAATTATTTCAAGTGGTCTACTTATCACGTCTCTTGCCGCAAAATATGTAACGTCATTCCGCACGATGTAAATAAGTCAAACGAAACGTTAATTACATGCAATCACAATTACTTTGACCGTGTGCCATTTTACTTTTCCTTTTTTTTTTTTTTCATTCTAAGTTGAGACGAAATTAAAACTATCATTATCATTTTGACTTTGAGATTTTCATCTAATCGTTTCATCGTGACAAAATAAATGTCACGAGTCCGTCGAAATGAAAGGGAGGGACAAAAAGATGAGACCAAACCATTCTTCGGTCTGGAACGTTGTTCTGTACATTATATCTGCGATGATTTTGTTTGAACAAATAAACCGAGTGATTGTGCGTTTAATAAGTGTTGCATATACCCTCTCGAGAGTTTCAGGTTAGAAACCAGAACTGCACCACTATAAACAACAAAACAACTTTCGTACAATTTATGTATGTAGTATATGTCACGAAATAGCGTGTTGCGGTTACGACCCAACTCATAAAATATGACTTATAATAGTAAGGAATAAATGACAGAAAATGGTCTGAAAATATGGCCCGGTGTTGTTCAAAAATTTTAATTCGCTTTTACGTTGAGTGATTTCTGCTGTTTTTAAAACCGCGTGCATTATTTAACGTCTTTCGCAACCGATAAAAATCATCTTTGAATGCATGGTGGGGAAATAAAATTTAGATTCTTAAGACGACTCTGTCAAAATATTTAGACCCGTTCTCAAAAACGAAAATAAAAATGTTGGAGTGTCCAAGGAAATTGATTGTTGTACCGGCTGGGATTATATTTATCAGGTATAATTATATCCAAGTAGTTTGCGAGTGAAGGGAATGAGACGGAAAAATTGTCAAAACATTGTCAAGTGGACTAACCGAGTTGACAAGTCTTCCATTATCCAAAATAGAACGCGGTGACCGCACACGAAGTGAGTGAGCCTTTAAGCAGCGCCAATTTGGAGGCTGGCTCAAGTCAAACGCGCGCTCGTTTATATATCATTTTCCGCGGGCGCAGTTTGTCATATATTTGTCGGACGGAAGTGGCTCTCTAATGGCTGCTCGTCGTGCGTCCGTCAACGGCGCGCAGATGCGTGAGAAAAATAAAGCGCTAGCGGAAAAGTCAAACGAACTTAAATGCGGCCTTATTTCCGCCCGCAGGGTTCACGCATGTCGTTAAGGTGATTGTTCAGTTCCATGTCAACTTTTAAAAATCTATTTTTGATGGATTTACAATCACCAGACCGACAAATATAATTTACCAACTCATCAAATCAACTGTACGAAAAAGTAAATTTTTACCATTTAAATTAAAAATTACATTTTTTTTTATTTTGCAAACTTAAAAAATATAATTTATCAAACTCATCAGACCAACTGTATCAATTTAAAAAAATATTTTTTGTCTATTTAAATTTAAAAATAATTCAAAAATTAAAAATAAAATTTCAAGAACCTCTTATTTTGTATTTTGCAGACTTGCTCCAGAAAATATAATCTACCAGACTCATCAAATCAACTGTATCAATTTTGAAAATAATTGTTTTCCTATTTCAATTTGGAAACTAATAAAAAATTTGTTCCAATTTTTTTTTTTTTTTAATTTTGCAAACCCAAAGAGAATATAGTAAGAAGGTCAATTGTTGGTTGATTGTATTCAAACTTGCAATGTGGAAGAGTAAAAAGTTGGTGTATATTCTCGTGGCGCAATCCGTTGGCGCATTTTTTACAGTCGATTTTATGTAGCTGGCTGTCGAAGGATTCACGTTTCCTCGGTCTCTTCTTTTTACCTCCCCTCTCCTGGTGTCTCGTCGGACCACAGACGTTGAGATGAACGCCAACTGCGGCGGCGGTCCATTTGCAGCGATGTTTCCGTAAATAACTAATGGCTGCGAGCAGGGGTGCCTGTGGTGTCGCATTTCACCACGCTACGCCCTATAAACCTAGGAAACAGATCCAGCTTTCCACCGCACTCGATGCCATATGGTTTCGCGACATGCTTTCACGCGTTCCCGTCGGTCCTCTGCCTTTTCGCTCGCGCGCCGCGCCTGCAGCATACCCCCGGCCTAGAAAATTCAGATCCGTGTAAATATTCGATACGCACTGCGGATATGCCATCGAATATTCAACACTTGTTCGACGATTGTTTATGACGCGCGGGGCATAATTTGTCCTCCGCCGAAAATCCGGACGGATTCACCGGTTCGGATTCATTGTTTATCGCTTGTTCGCTTATGTTAAAGTGGGGCCTATAAAAAATGGATCTCGAGTGGCGAGGCAAATAATATATCGAAACTGCCTCGCTGCTTTTGAGAGCCGCGTTATTTATTGGCCTGCGAAATAGCGCTCGTAGGTCTCTTTCTCACGAGTGGCTTGCGATTTTCCCGCGAGAGTTTTGTGTCTGCCGCTCGACTCCGATGGTACTTAGCCATAGTCGTTTTGTCATGATGCACATGATATTATACCGTCCCCGTTCTTTTTGCCGTCACTGACTTCGTTTCAAAATGTTCCCCGATTGTTTCTCCTTGGAAAATCGCCGACGTCCCGGAATCATTATCTGCTAATCCCTTGGACGCAGTTGCGATGTAAATGTAAGCCTCCGTCTGCATGTTGGAACAAGTCGACCTAATATACTGACCTAATAAATTGTTCATTTTAATTAGGGCGTTAAGCTTTAGCGCTAGCAAATTACACAACTCGGGAGTGTCTCGTGCGAATAATTAGAACAACTTATTTCCAGTGCCGGTGCGAGACTGGGTGATAAAGTTCCTTTGTGTGCAGTTTATGTTTGTATTTTTTTTATTTTCTTTATTTTTTTTTGGACGAATCTTTCAACGTCAGAGTGTCAAAATGGGTGGATAAAAAAATAGCATCTTCGGGCTATTAACGAAATGAAAGTTTACGTCATCGTGGCTTTATAAATTTCAGAAATAAATTATTAAGTTTCTCCGTTGAAATAGAATGGGATATAAATATGTTTTGAACTATCTCACAACATTATGTCCGAGGACAATGAGTGCCCTTTCCTTGAACCCAGGAGGTCTATTCAGGCACAGATTAATGACCGCAACTCTTCTAAAAGCCGTGAAAAAATGATTAAGGATATACAAACCATTTACACCTACTCTCGAGTGACTCCAGCGGTCAACAGGGTAAACAAATTTTTGTTACAACTTTCTAACGCGGATTACACACTCGATTATCGAGCCACATTTTTTTCAAACAAAATATAAACAAAAAATTGGGGACAACAAAAAGAATAAGTTTAAAGTTAAAATGAAACTGTAAAACAATGCACGTTTATTGTTTCATAGTCGAAATATGCGAAAGACTCTTCGAAAGCTATACGATTTCGTTCTGCATTTATGGTTTGACCTGGATTCATTTTTCATCGTCCAAGGCGAAATCGATCGTTTCCCAGCGGCGGTATTCAGGTTTACGCACGATCAATGCTGATCCGCAGGTAGGAATCCTTTTGCTTTCACGAGTGCTATTTTTCACTCCCCGACTCGTATGCACCACCCTCGAGCCGGCCAACGGAGAAGATTCCTCTCGAGGCATAATCGTTAATTAATTGAAGAAGGACGAGAAATGGAAAAGGAAAAAAGAGGGAGGGGGACGTTCGGAGGCGTGCGTCTAGTCGCGAAATTGATAGAATTCATTAAGCTGGCAATTGCCACGGCTAATAACGAATTTCGTTCACGTCGATGGCGCTCGCGGCGTGTTGATACTGCGCGAATAACACGCAGGAGACGCGCGCGACGGTTTCTGTGTGTGACGCGCGAAAGAAGCGGGTCGAAACAACGGGGAATAACGTAAGAAAAAGTAGACAAAGGATGGGAGCGAGATAAATAGGGGAGATGCACGTTGCGGAAAAGACGCGGGGATGGTGAAATATAACTCTTCGGCGAAGGCGAAGGAGAGGAGGAAACGAGACAAAGAGAAGCCGCGGATTATAATATACGAATCTCACAGGGAGATACTGCCGGAGATAAGAGATTGTGCAGTTCCTGAAGAGGTGCTCTGTGCAACGCGAATTATTATCACGAATGGTGCGCAACGGCTCCCTAATGCCAGGTGCTCGACACAGAATACTAGAGGAGCGACGAAAAAGACGCCAAGATCAAAGATCAGCGATCCAGATTATTTTGGTTGCCGGGTAATGTATGGCCCGAACGCGATACTTTTATAGACTCGCTTGATATTGTATGCAGCGTGTCACATTATATGCGTGCCGGCAACGAAAAAAAAAAGAAGAACCAACTGTACGAATAACGCATTGTAGCCGCGCACGGGGGACAATTAATCACTGGCGCAATTGCACAGCCGCCACGAGAAATTAGTCTTTGAGAAAGCACTTTTTTGCCATTATTCCTGACTGATTTATGATTCTTCAGCTATGCGCGCGCGCAAAACTTTTGTTTCTGATTTGAAATATACAGTCCCGGAAAGAGCGAACTCTCTTGATTCATGGACTTGGCATATTTTTTTATCCGTTTGTGATTTGAAAAAGAGCTATTGGAAATGCGATCGTATCGGTGAATGAAAATCCAATTGAAAGAGTGTATGAAATTATAATTATTAGAAAGTTGAAGTGCTGTGTATGTGCAATACAGTCGAAATTAATGATACCGAATGAAAAGAAAAAAAAATGAGAGATGAATCGATCCTGCGTGGTAGGACATGCTTGAGATTGAATTAAAAAAAAAATAAAAAAAGGTTGTGCATCTTTAGGAAACATCATTAATCATGAATCTGAAGAGGCGTCTTTTATTATTTGCCAGATCAATTAATTGAATTGAAATCCGTTTGTAATCTTGGAAACCAATTTTTCAAATTATGGTATTTCCATTTATCACGGCGTTAATCAAAGGAGCGTAAAAAAATTTGTTTCAACTTGTTAGTATCAGGCGTCAAAGATTTCGCACAGCTTGATGTTGCTTGTATCTCGTTACATTTCTGTCTCGTGTAATTTGTTTTGTAAACGAAGACATTGAGATGTTTATTACAACGACGTGAACACGTCTTAAAGGGGTTCGTTTGGGAAGAAATAAGATATGAAGTGAGGGTCGATTCATGGCCGACAGAGACACGAGAGAGGGCGCAGAAAGAAAATAGCATCCGGGCTTTAATATTGCATATCGGAGAAGAATAGTGCACGAAAGCACTTACACGTTCGCAATATACTCGCCCGTGCTTATGACAACAAGATCAAACTCCAACACTTGCTAAATTGACCTCGAAACAAAAATTACTTTGCATTTGTTTTTTTGATAGAAAAAATTGCACGTTTATACAAACATTTCAAGTTAGATAAATCAGAATTTGTGTTTATTTCAGATGGTAGCGCCATCTACGAAGTACTGAGAAAAATAATTTTAAGTTAAAATTATTAAGTAATAATAAAAATAATAAATACAATTTTGAATAATTTATATAAATTATAAATAATAAGTAAATAAGTGTATAAAAAAATCTGGATTCCAAAAACTTTGAATACATACACGGAAAAAAAAATCAGCAGATTCAACGCCAAACTCTTGCAGCTTCTAAAGTCAACTTTTCATGCCGGTTGAAAACTATAAAATTTACGTTGTTATAACGCAAAAATGACAGCAATATACCT
>JAAMPD010001953.1:0-18511 GCA_025266255.1 Trissolcus basalis | reverse complement strand
AATTATTTTTCAGAAATCACGCCAAGTTTCCACGCACCGACTTTCGACCGCGGTGGCAGTCCAGCGCCAGCGCGCCGAGCGGCGCACGGCGCTAAACAATAAGCTATAACTTTTAAACTATTAGCGGGCCGGAAGATTTTGTTTCGCCATTTTGTTCATTATAAAATTACCTTTCAGGTGGTATATATGAACAGCATTTTACGTATTTCCTAAGTATGTTTTTTCGATTTTGAAAGTTTAATTGTTAAATAAACAATATAAAAAAACATTAATTTTTGTTCATCAACTCAAATAATGAAAGTTCGCTTCATTATCTTTCAAATAAGTCCGACTTGATGCAAATTGATCGATTAGGTCCAAAGATATAGAATTTTGAAAAAAAATTACATGAATTTTCGATTGTTAATAACTATTGCAATTGTTAATATTTATAATTAATATTTAACAAAAATGTTTCTTTTATCCTAAGCTTGTGAATGAATATATTTTTCATATGATTGAAAAAACTTTTATTTTTAGTGATCGATTTGAGGAATTTCTACCCAAATATGTATGTGTTTATGAGTATCAAAATCGAAAAAAGTCATTCAAAAATACAACTAAAACAATATTACCTTGGAACATTTGAAAATTCATTGCACGATTCAATTTTCATTATCATTTAGCATAATTTTTATATTACATCAGAACCATTTTTATATACTATTATAGTAAAGATGGTTGAGATTTATCTTAACATTTTTGAGTCTTGTTATTTATAACGTTTCGACGTAACAAAAAATATTTCTATTTCCATGTCTAGTATAACAAAATATATCCACTTGGACAACATTTTTTTCAGTTCTGGATTTTTGAAGATTTTTTTCAAAAATTAACGTAAATTACAATTTTTTTAATGAGTTTTATTATTTATTGAATCAAAAAGTATTCATATTTCTAATTAATGTTAAATTCAATATTATAATTGAACATAATCCATCAAAAAACGGAAGAAAATTCGTCGCCGAAGAAAGTTTAAATTTGATATTTTTGAAATTTTTTCAAAAAATACTTCTCAAATCAAAATTTCAAGTAACCTATTTTAATTCTGTGATGCTAAAGAATAACCATGTATAATCTTATTTCGAATATATCGTTTAGTTTCAGAGTTTTTCGCTGACAAACAAACAAACAAACAAACATACTTTCATTTTTATATATTAGTAAGGATATATTTTTTTTTCGATCAGCGGAGACTTGTCTTTGGTCTCGAGAATGAAGTGTCAACGCGTGTTTCTTGCATGAACGCGGGATTAAGTATAAAGACATTTTTTTTCTTTACGTATATATATAAATTTAGTTATAATTTTTCCTTTTTTTTTATTAAAAATTAACTATATTATTTTAACTGTAAATTGGGTTAATTTATGAATTCAAACGTCTTCTTAAACCAGTTCTCCCTAATTTGGGGAAATTTTTTGGTACAAATTGAAGTCATTTTTATAATATTTTTTTCTCCGTGTATTGATTCAAAATGAATTTTGTAAATCATATTCCAAAAATTCCTTTGAGGAAATATACAAGTGAAATGAACTCAAGTAATGTTTTCAATGAATAAATATGTTTAATGAAATTTTATGTAGAAAAACATAATTACAACATTTATGAAAAAAATGTGATTATCAAAACTGATAATAGTAACAATTGAAAAAAGTGCAAAATTGACTTGATCGCATTCACGAAATCGTTGATAGGTGGACCATTATAAACATACATATTAAGTATAATTATACGCTAGTAAGTTACACGTCAGTAGCTTTTCCCAGGGTATTGTAACCTCGAGGGGTCATCGAAATAGACTATTCAATATGTCACTGTGGCTAATTTTAGGGTGTCGAACAGTGCTTGCGTGTGTTGACTCGTAACGACATCTTTTGAAAATGATTGATTTCATGATTAATTTTTAAAATATTGTTAAAACCTTGCCATAAGTCGGTGTATACATATTCTATCATGTATCCTGAAAAATGTGAGAATTGATAGTTATAATATTTTTAATGTTCGCCCCACGCCATATGTAAAGTTCGCGATTCTATGATTTTATAAATTTTTGTGTTGGCCCTACCTTAAGCGCTAAATAAAATGTTTACTAATGCGTTGTCCTTGAATTTTATCGATTATAAATTTTGCCCAAACTCGCTTTCGATTACGGAATAATTAACCTTCCGTTGCGCGCACCAGAAAAGTTGCACGGTTGCGCGCGCCGTGTACTCAGTGCACTAGATACTTTTCGTGGTAATTTCAGTTTAAATTTCATAGAAACTGAGGATATGGCTTTTAGAATGACTTGTCAACAAAAAATCAACATTGTTCATGTTAAAATGAATAAATTTTACAACATTTATTATATATAAATGAATAATTGAATAAATAAAAGTCAGAGCAATTTTAACTCTTCATTTTAAACTGAAAAAAAGAATGTTGATGCTAGATAGTCTAAAAAACATTATTATCTATGAGAGATCATAAAATGACTCTAAACTATATAAAATGTTTGGTTATATCATAATATTCGATATTTATATTACCAAAATTGATAAACTATATTTATTTTCGAATGAATATCATTTTAACGGAAAAGTTAACTAAAACTCATAAATCATGATAAATAAATGATATTCATGCACATTAATTTTGTATAAAAATACTTACTTCAACAGGAAACCGTTTATAACTATGAAAAGGGTTGTCGTTTTGTAACTTGAAGACTAGGCAATTCCAGTTAACAGCGCACACTCCAGTGCACCCATCATTGTTTACGGTATTTTTTTCAGGTTTCACGCGGCAAAATATGAAAATTTGATGCTCAAATGAAAGATAAAGAGTAAAGGAAGGAATGCATGAATGGTTTTATGCATGATTATAATTTCTCATTGCTTTTTTGAACCAATAATCATTGCGCGTGTACTCAGTACATGGCGCGCGCAACGGAAGGTTAAGTAAGATTTTCTCCTAAATTAGGGTAAAAATGTTTCTAGTAAAGTTTTCGATTATCTGAATTTTCACGCTTATATTTTATATAGTTATATTCTTATAGTTTTCTCTGCCTACTTGGATTCATAAAACAGATGCGCAGACTCTTTCACAAGTGACAAATTCAACAGCCTTTTAATATATAATAAAGCTGTCAAATACTCAAGTAATGCGTATAAAAGTTAATAGTAAAACAATAATTCATTAAGCATTACATTCTTGAGTTTTAGTTTCTGCAATTTGACAGAAGTGTTATTAGTCACTATAATGCCGAAGATTTTATCGATGGATCTTAAAATGTATAATAATAATTAGATTTTATGAATAAAGAAAAACTATAATGAATCTATAAAAGTAATTAAAATTGTAAATTTTGAGTTTAAACCGAACTTCTTCTAAATAAAAAATCTAATGACTAGCAAATGGAGATTATTGTATAAAATTAAAATTTGCTATACTTATAATTATACTTTTCGATCATTTTCACGCAGAATACATACTTCGAGACAAATTAAGAAAAATGCGCCATTCTTTTATTTAACTTTTCAAAATAAGTAAGAAATTTGATTCGTTTTCATATTTTTTTCAGTAAATTTTCATGATATATTTTATTCATTTTTTAATTTTTCATTTGTTTTTTTTCATCATTTAAGTTAAATAAAAGAATTTTTCAAACAATTTTTTTTTTACAATTTTGTTTTTATTTTTTACTTTTCAGTTAAGATATTGATTAATCAAAAACTTTATATTGTCAAAAAATTGATTAATTCATTTATTCACAAGTATTTACAAAGAAAATAACAATGCAAACTTTAAAGTAAATTCAATTGTTTGACATGTCAACTCACTTTGACATAACCAATAACGAACCAAAGATTGTGAGTTTGAAAAATAGGAAGTGTTCGAAATGACATTTGACTAATTAACCAAAATTGATTTTTGCAATGACCAACACTTTTTTTTATGTAACCATTAGTAATTACAAGAAAACAATGCATTTTAATTAAATAAATCCGTTGAAATGATAAATACGCTAATTTGAGCATTGTGTGAGTGAAAATAAGGGATGCGGAGGTGGATTTCACTGGGTGACGCCACTTGTATTGTCACCAAAGTTATACACGCATGCCAATTTTCATTAAGATTGGTAAAGTCGAAGTATAAAAATTTGTGTTGCAAGATTTGACGACAAACAGTGTAAGTTAATAAAAAGAATTTAATAATTAAAAATGGTTCTAATGTAATATTAAAATTATGCTAAATGGTAATGAAAATCGAATCGTGCAATGAATTTTCAATTATTTCAAGGTAATATTGTTTTAGTTGTATTTTTGAATGACTTTTTTCGATTCTGATACTCACAAACACAAACATATTTTCGTTTTCATATCAAAGTAAAAATTGTGGAAATTAAAACAATTGTCCATTTATTGTTTTTAAATTTGATTTTGTAGTGACGTTATCCTGCATTTAATAGTGCAGCGACGCAAATATGCGTCGTATGTATTATTTTTCTTGTTTTTTATTAAAAATGAAGTATAAAATTTTCAACGTATATTGGGTTAATTTGTGAATTAAAACGTCTTCTAGAACCAGTTCTCCTCAATTCGGGGGAATTTTTTTGTACAAATTGAAGTCATTTTAGTAATATTTTTTTCTTCGTGTAACGTGCAGCGACGCGAACACCCGTTGCAGCACAGGTTTTCAGCTAGTTATTCCATTCATAATCAACTAAATACCCTCATTGAAAATAATATATATCGACATATACAAGAAAATATATGTTGAAATATATAAAATATATTTTCGGCAAAAAGTTATATATGTAATATATATTTTCAAAATTGATAACGAAAATTCTGTGCAACATATATTTATTTTATATTCGAGAATATAATTGAAAATATATTTTTTATGCATTTTAACTGAAAATATACAGTTAAATATATGTCAAAATACATATAAAATATATTTTCAGCAGCAAAAAGTTAGATATTTTGAATGTATGCTATTTTTCCGTGAGGGTATGAAACTATATATAAATTAGTAATGTAAATGAATTTACTAACTTTCATAATAAACTGTTTTTTTGCTTTCCTCATTGCTGTAATACCGGCGGACAAACAGACATAAATTAATGATTTACTATTTTATATTATATTTTCAATGACTTTCGGTTGAAGGGAGAAAATACAAAATTATTTCGCATTCTGAAAATAATTTGGAATTATTATCGTTTAAGTATTAAATTAAGTTGAAATATTCTTTCTACGACTGTGAAGAAATGTGCATTTGACATTTTGCCACAAATCATGTAAGCAACGATGCGACACTAAATTGCGGCCAATCGTAACGGAAAGAGTGCAGGGCATCTTTCTGGCACTTATGCGCAGAGCAAAGTCAGTCGCGTGTCAAAGTGTGCGCAGATTCTTTTATATTTGCAACCCTGATTTTTGCTGGGGCCTCACGATTCTATGCTTAACGACACGTGCCGCAAATAGGTTTTGTACGGTGGCCTGTTCAATTGTTTGTGACAACACCAGAACTACCGAATCACAGCTACTTTTCTTAATTACAAACTATCCACTTAGATACAATTTCTTTCATTATAACACTTTTAACCTTATTTCACATAATCTTATTTGCACAAACTTTTATAATGGTCGTTTTTTTGTATGTTATATTAATCTGTACGAATTGAGATCGGTAAAATCTTAATTTTAATTTTGTCGTTACAAACTATAACGTCAATGTTGTACAATTTTTCTGCAAAACAAAATTCAATTCATGTTGTTTTTGTTTTATTTTTTTTGTTGTAGATGATTTAATGAAAGCAAAATAATAAAGTATAAAAAATATAATTGAACAATGCTGTAATTTTTTTTATATTACAATAAAAATTCATTTTTTCCATTCACAATTGTTTCCTTTAATCATTTCTACATTTTTAAAAATTCATGGAATTAAAATATAATAAATATATGAAACGTACGAAATCAATGTACAGATTTCATTGATAAGGAAATGTTTGGGTTACAGAAGTAGATACTTCCGAGAACTTTCGAGTCTGGAGCGATATTTAATTCGCGATTACATTATTCTGGAGGGTTGAGATCCGGCCGCTGTCATCGCCAACATAGGCTCGTAACGAGGGGTACAAATCGAACCCTATAATAGAGATTTCACGCCGCCGGAGGGCGCCCCTTAGTTCTCACAGTAGGGGTTTGCGTTAGAGACGAACAATTATTGACAATCTGACTACAGCTTCCAAGTGTGCTAGCATTCGACGCATGACCATACTTTCTCGGTTGCATCACCCATGCGCGTGTCCGTAAGTATCTGTTTATAGTACCAGCGGATCAATTTGTTTGCTAAATTATTTATTGGTCAAATATGCTTACGAGTGGTTGAACATGGTTTACCGAAAATCTGTTTGAAGTTTGGATTTATCGCTCTCGTTGAGAAAAGTAAATTCATTGGATTGAGAAGAGAATTTGTGCAAACAATTTGTGTGGTCAGAATTAAAGAAAAATGAAGTTTTGAGATTATTAAATAAATACCACTGCAACATCTAAGAATCACAAAAACTTGGTAAAGTTGTATTTTATTAAAAATTGCAACATCTCATCAGATGAATTAGGAGAGTTTAGTGTATCATGCAACATTATATATTAATTTTTCGATTTTTCAAAATTGATTATTGTAGAAGAATTTCATAAATACACTAGCTTCAAACAAATAACAAATATATAAAGAGTCCAACATATAAAAAAGATCAAAAATGAAATAAGCAGAACGTATAAAGCGTAACGATACAAATCTAAGCCTCTATTAGTTTCGCTCTTAATGTTGTGACCACAATGCCCACTGTTAGGACAACCCGAGATAAATAATCCTTCAGCGTCAACAATGCTCACTTAAAATTTGTTACGGTGACACTTGAAGTACGCCTAAAATTGTGAACCAGCCTGGGAATGAAAACCGTATATATTACACCGGTCAAAATATTCTCATGCTTAAACAAATATCTATCAGAAAAAGGGACTAAAATTAGAATCACTTAGAATTTTCATTAATTTCTTTATTAATTGATTTCTTTTTTCTTGCAAAAAATCAATTAGACCAAGCCGACTATTTTAAATTTAGATAAGCATCGAAATATGCAAATTGGGGGGAAAATTGTGAAGATAGGCCTAACCGAGATGCACTATATATAAAACCCGTACTTTCAAACCGAACACGAAAAGTTAATCTCAATTATTGGCCGGAGTTTGGCTAATATTAATTCGTGCTTAAGATCTTATTATCTTGGTTGGGACGTGTGCCAATGGAAATGCTAAGCTTGTTCTACGACGATTCGGCTATACAACCCCACAGCACCATTGTGCTGGTATTAACACCTTGCATAATTGCCGCGATGCGTTCTCATTGTGAATGAAAACATATCTCATTTGAATATTGGCCTATTCATATCATTCAAAACGCTAATATTTGTATCGCGAGTCTCTCCACCGATTCGTAATACCTTTTACGTAACAAAGTTTCTCAGGCTGTCATGTACGTTTACTCATCTTTTTATGTTTCTGACAGCTTATATTTTATTTTTTTATACGAAAATCGCTCTTTTGCAATATTGCTATGGTAAATAGCAATTACCAGTTGAGTGTATATATGATTCAACCTCTTTTAAATAAATGATAAAACAAATTCTCATTACGAAAAAGTCATAGTGTATAAATATTATTGCTAATGTATTAGTTTTCATAGCTTGCCGTAACTTATCAGTAAATATGAAAACGAAAACTAAAGAAAAAGTCATTGTAATTTTCAAAAAATCAGACAATTACAGAAAAAATCCCAGTAGAAAAAGTTCGTGCCACGCCTGGTTCACGATTAGAGACAACTGCTAACTTCAACTCTGTTGCGAGTTATATTTCTGCGCATTACTTGTATAGTTGCAGTGAAAATTTGAATACACTAGAGATAACGCGTGCTTTGGATGACTGAAGAGCACCGATCGTACTTTTACGCATAACATAAGCGCATGAAAACAAACATAGCAAAACCGCACCAATGAAATTTAGGATAAAGTAAGTGAAATCAATAACTGTTCTTAAAATTTCGGATATTTTGCACTGAGGTAAAAAAACTACTGAAAGTCGATGCGAATTTCAAGTGCTAATAACTTCTTCTACTTACATATTTGTAAATAGTAGATGTTATCCAATATTGTTAAAAAAAGATAATCAAAGGATTAATGGTTATATCGAGGTTAAGAGTAAGAAAAGATTATTTTTAAGCCAAAACAATGACGTACTTTCAAAATAGACTTTCATAAAAATAAATGTAATTAGAAATTTTATTTCGAATAATTATTCAAAAATAAATATTTGTCACAAGATTTTCATCGTTTTTCAATGGTTTTGTTGTGAAAATTTTTCAACTATCCAAAGTCGCATACAAAGCGCGCGTTATATCTAGTATTATTGATGAATTTGATTCAATCAAGAATACGTTTTTATTAACATAAACAATTCGGTAATGAAAATACGCAAAATGAGCATGCGAATAATTGAAATGTATGTGATATAAACCAAATACAGATTTAGTTATTCAATTTTCAGTGTGCAAAAATTACATTTTCAGTTAGTCCTTTTTTTATATTAATTTTACCTTGACTTTCTCATTGTAAAAGTTAAAAATTGATACACTGTATATAGGATATAAAAAGTTTTATCACTCTGGCGGAGAATGATTTATTTTATATATATTTTTCAATAATGAATGATATAACGAGTAACTAAATTGCATGTCACACAAATAACATTCCTAATAGCACAATTTATATAATAATACATATATTACACAGTTAATAAGTGTATATATATTCATATTATCTATATAATATCTAGATTGTTCTATTGTCCATATGAAATAACAGTGAATTCAATTCTAATCTCAATTAAAATTTAAATATAATAATATTTTTCAGTTATATATTATTATATATAAAAACTAAACTAACAAATCCACCAGTGAATATTGCGAAATTCACGATTTTTTGAAAATTTCTAGAAAGTAGGATATACGTTATACATATATTTACATTAAAATTGTGTTATACGTTGCATAAAATTGAGTTCTCACAAATTAGATTCTCAATGGGTTTTTAACGTATGCATTTTCAACTCATTCGGTTTATTCCTTGAGATAGTATTAATATATATAATTAAGGAGTCAGATGCAATAATAGAAATTGCGCCTGATAAACTCCTTTTTTAAATCAAAAAAGTATCGAAGAAATTTTTCATTCCAATATTATTTGAGGGCCAAAAATGTTTATTATAATCTAAAAAATTACTTAGCTATATACTTGAAATATGTCGTAATAAAGAATTTTCCTGATACTTTTTAGTTTCAAAATTATAACTTTGCGAGTGCGAGTCTGGTTATTGCATCCGAAATTTTAATTTCGACAATAAGCAGAATTTCTTTTTTAATAAATTTCACGGCGTATGATATTATTTTATCCACTTCTAACATAAAAATTAACAAAAACTATTGATATATTTCAATTTATATACGTTAGTAGAATCGTGTCATTACAAATAAAGTTAAAGCTACACTGAAAAAAATTTCATAGTTTCAAAGCTTAATATCTTTTAACGTTTTGAAAAATACCATTTCATTGTAAAATACGACAATAAAATCTAACATACATAGTATTCGTTGAAATTGAAGGAATAAAAATCTCTATATGAAATAGAAATTATTTCATGGAATATAATATATTGTACCTTTATAAGAAAATGTATGGTAAGTTAGAGATCGTTGACATTTCAAACCTCGACGGGCATATCTTCACGTATGAAAATATATCCGCTGAAATATACATTTCATTTTTTATTATACTGATTGCCGTTTTTTATATACAAACTCTAAACCATTTAATATTCCATAAATGTATATGATTAAATTTGTTAACAAAGTATGAACCAAATATTATACTTAAGAGGATTGATCAAGCTGTCAGATAACTTCAGAACGAATTCAGTTTCTGAGCTAAAATGAATTAATTGTTTACAAAATTCATTATATCAGATAATTTTTCATATATCACAGAATGTGCTGATATAATTTTCTTTTTAAAGAATAATCCTATGCCTGTAGACATTTAAGTTGAGCAGTTGAACTGCAATGACTTAAAAAGCGTTAGGATCATCAAATGTGTGCTGAAGATTGATTTGTCCAGCGTGTACAATCTTCCTTAGGTCGTCATGACTGTACGACACATCGATCGATCATGGAAATTTCACTCATGATACGATGAAGAGAAAGATAATATAAAATAATGATTAGTACATAATTCCCATCTTTCATGTATAGAATAATTGCACACGATCAAGTATAGCTCTATGCTACTGATTCATGCGATTTTCTCGTGAATCCGAGTAACTTTTAAACACGTCGCGCGCGCGATGTTACTAGTTTGTCATAGGATTATCGCATGAACGCTTAGTAAAATTCCACAACGCGCGCCGTAAACTTAACCTACGGTAGCATAGCATATAGTTCTGTGAAGTGACGTGAAATTAAGCCACGGACAGAACCATGCGTAATACTCTCCCCCATGCGATTTTTCCATGATTCTCCGCTCCATATACAGTAGATCTTACGATATATTTTTTACGAGTTGTGTTCATTACTTTTAACTATAACTTTTGCCTCAGTGTATAAACTTTACGATACTATTTATATTATTAAATGATAACGAATTGAATAATTTAATATTTTTTTTTGCATCGTACATACTGTCTATCACGTACGTGATAGACAAATTTCAATTCACGCTTATTTTTTATAGAAAAATTTATTCGATATCAATTCATTTTCCAGCGCTAATTGAGTAGAAAAATTACAAAAATTATTTTAGTTTATACATCAAAAATATTCGAATGAATATATAAAATATAAAAACAATATTTTAGAAATATAACAAGTACGGTCAATCGAGGTAAGAGTGACACATAAAAACAAAATTGAATTTTGACGTTATTTCGTTTAAAAAAAATACTGATTTGATTGTTTTACCATCGTATTTATATTTTTTAAGAACTTATTCATACATTCCGTATGTGTAACAAATATTTATTCATTGTTCTTATAGATAAAAGTACATCTATTTATATCTTCTTTTCCGTCACACATTATTCCATAGTCCGGAGTAATGTGTGACAGCATACGAAGTGATTGTGATTTGATAAATAATCATTTCCGTCGATTTCAGGAAATGAAACTTCTTTCATCTAAATAACATCATAAACATGCTTATGAGTTTGTTCAATAAAGAATTATAAAAGATATCATAATGTATCAAAAATTGTACAATATTTGTCACAAAAACTATGTAAGGTTTGATGTATTCATTTTTATGTAAAAATTTATTAAAGCTCTCCAATTCTGTTACATATAAACTTATATATGATATATTCATGAATATAGTCCATTACAAATATACCATATAGCGTCACACAATTACCCCGTTTTCTACAAATGATATGAAGTAATCGTGATTTTATTTGTTAAATACAATATTTGTAGAACGGTGGACCAAGTTTAACGGATTAAAACTGATTAAATTGAGTCATTGAAGTTATAAAAATATATAATTTTGTCATAAAAAACTTATTTGGAATTGAAAGCTCGAAACTCTAAAAACCAAAGATTTGTGTCATGTTGGATACAAATCAGAAAAATGATAACAATTTATTCATAATTTAACTTCGTACGTTATCCGTATTGTGTGCAAGACGTCGGAGAACAAAATTCCTTTTTGATATTCGACATTTTTAGTATTTTGTTGATAATAATAATTAGCGTGTCACAAATTACCCCGGTTGACCCTATACATATACTCGAAATTCATTATTGAAAATCGAACGTATAAGTTATTGTTATTTACCACAAATATTAATAATACAAAATAATTTATGTTTATTGAAACCTAATAAATCGAAATAAAACGATTGAAAACGTTATTTAAACGTTACATGAAACCAAGACAATAATTTAGTTTCAGTTTCATTATACCTATATAATTTAACAAAATATGGTATAGTTTTTGAAAAAACTATGAATATTCGAGTTGCCATCGTTTTCGATATTTTCTTCTTTTTGAATATGACTGACCTTTTTACACCCATACTGTTTAGAATGTTAACACCAATAAATTTAGATGTTACTTAAATTATAAACTATTCTGTATACCATTCAATGGCATCATCATATCTTATTCTTATTATCATCGTCATCAAACGTAATTATTTAAGATTATCGTGTTGCAGTTTATATAATTTCGTTATTTTCTTATCGTGAAATGGAAAAACACCTAAGTCGCAAAATGATGTATGAAAAACGAAATAAAAATTCTGTCTGGCAATAACAATAAACCGCAGACGCTCGTGAGATAAATGCGCTATTAAGTTTGGACCAATAGAAGAGCCCAGGGGCTGACTAGAATTTGTCTCCCGAGCCAATCAACGCCGGGTTCCGCCCAGTCCTCGTATCGATTTGGGCTGAGGCTGAGAAGGTGGTCGCTTATATAAACCAAATTCCCCAGGGACATTCACTGATAGTCGTACTCCGCATCGCAACTGATCTCTGTGCTGTGATTTGCCCCTGGATATATCCTTGATTTTCTGTGACTTCTAACAATATTTTTGCATTAGATTAAAATTAAAAAAAATTTCTTGCGTCTTGCGAGTTTTAATCAGTTTAAAAAGTGTGACCTAAGTGAATATTTTAAAGTTGGAAAATGACGTCGCACCTTGAATATGAGTACTCAGATAGGAGCCAAAAACCGAGGCACCGAGTGGGACCTACAACTCGTCCTGCAGATTCTACCGTCATTTGTCCAAGGTTCGAATTTAACTTTAACGTTAAATTTGATTTTAAAGCGATTATAAAATTACACTACTGTAAAAGAAGTAAAATTTCACCAGCAAATTTGCTGTACTTTTATAACTCAACTCAAAATTTTTCAAATTTGAACTAATCAATTAATTGGTTTTAAAGTCGAGCTTCTTAAGTGAAAAGAATCATATATTTTCCATATATATACAACATTTATTAAGTATATATTGTTTCCGAAAACACACATTGTCCATATATTGAAAATATATTAATTGTTTCTAAAAATTGCCTATACATTTCCAATATATAGTTCATATATAAAATATATATTTCAACTTATATAATCAATTTATTGTTAATATATTAACGATATATGATTTGCTAAAAATCATATATATTTATGATCTATTTTACTAAGGTTGAAAAGTACAACAAATATTTGTAACTGGTTTTCACTTTTTTACAATGTACCTAATAATTGTAGGATTTTATCGAATATATCAAGTTTTGATATTTTTTTTTCAAATAAGATTGGAAAATTGAAAGTTTCTAGAAAAAAAATTTATAAAGGCAAGATTGAACCACCGCCCCATGATAATATTAATTATTTTTTCATAGAATTTAAGAGCTAAGTGTCCAAATTTTAGTCGGAAAAGTAAGAATTTTGTTGTTTGTTAATTGATACGTTAAAAATGAACTTGATTATTGATAAAATTTTAAAAATGTGATAACCATTTCAAAATCAAAAGACCTGTGGTTACTTGTCTCTACGTTGCGCCGCCATTACGTTGTTGGAACCTCACATGCGTTTTGACTTCCATGTCGGAATTCCAAGACACTCCTCTTCAGAGATTATTGATTTCTACAAATTCACATAAAATTGCATTAAAAAATGGTTTCTGACATTGTAAAAGATATTCAAGAGCTATTTTACGATATTTAATATACTTTAAATTTTGAAATAACCTATATGAAATATTAATTCAGAATTTTTTATTTTTTCAAAAAAATGGCCGATATGTAATTATATGAACTATGAAAGAATTAAAATATATAGTGAAATATAAATGTTATCGTTTATTTTGAATCAAAATATATACTATATTATGTGATCATAAAATTAGCAGAATTGAATTCCCATTCTTATATAAATTCAAAAAAAGAAACAATGATTAGAGCTAGACTGATAGAAATAAGATGCAAATTTCTATCTGAAAACGATGCAAAAATGAAACTATATATAACTACTTACTAAAAAAACACACATGTTTTTCGCAAAATGCAAGCATCTGTTTGCGATATACATACACAGAACAAATAATTTATATGAACAAATATTATTATATAAACAAAAAAGTGCCCAAGTTCGCTATCTATAAGTTCAAACCGTTGCAACTTTTGCAAATCTCATCATATGTGTATACTGATAGATAAAAACAAAAATCATTTACAGTACGCAATACTATGTTGGGGGCAACGGAGATATCAATGAAGATGACATAGATATGAACTGTATTTACTCTAATAGACCTGTTCAGCATGTCCACCAGCAGCCACCGCATTCGCATTCGCATTCACCTGTGCATTATCATATGCAAGTAACAACGCAAGGTGTGTAATTTTTATATTTTTATGAAAAAAATAAAAGATATAGAAGTTTTCTATAAAGCAAAATATATTCAACATTTCCAAGAGAAGACGGATGTCTTATGTTATATAAGAACTAACAAACTATGATTAAAAAATATAATATTTTATAAAATTATCGTTTAAATTTATAAGAATTATTATGAAACGTTTAGAATATACATTAACAAAACATTTTTGCGACTATGTTTTAAATATAACAAGAATTTATTTATCAGATCATAATGACTCGGGTATTACCACTATAGAAGAAGGTTACTATGCAAATGGTAGTCCTTATCGGATTCAAAGACATGCTGCAAATATTCGCGAAAGGAAACGCATGCTAAGGTAAAAATTTAAAATTCGATAAAAAAGTATCACAAACTCATTTTTCTTTTTTTTCTAATGCATGAAACAAATCTATTTGTCTTAATTATAAAATAATTGTTTTCTATAAAAGATTATACAAATGTGAATTTAAGTAATAAGTGAGTACTTAAAATACAGATACTAAGTGAAATTAAAATTTTTAGCAGCATCAACTCGGCTTTCGACGAGCTCAGGGTTCATGTTCCAACATTTCCTTACGAGAAGAGATTATCGAAAATAGACACCCTTAGACTTGCCATTGCTTACATCGCTTTGTTGAGAGAAGTTTTGCGAACCAGACAGGATCCTTTGACTTACGTTGAACAGTGCCTTAGAGGAGAAATAACTGGAGAAAGAGCCGAATGGAATACAAGCGGTGAATGAAAACGCGAATTTTGGAATATTTTTTATATTTCATAGATAAAATATGTTTACAAAGTACACTGAAAAAACTAAAAACGAGTGACTTGTTTGTGTGACTAGACTGAGTCGTTCATCGAAAAATGTCAAACAAAATTGAAAAAAAAAATCGACTGATTAGTTTGCCATAAATGATTTAGTCGTGTGGCTACATGAATAAATCATTCATGGCAAACTGATCAGTCGTTTTTTTCAATTTTGTTCGACATTTTTCGATAAACGACTCAGTTCCGTCATACAAACGAATCATTCGTTTTTACTTTTTCCAGTGTAGTAATTCATTTCATTATAAATAAAATATTATTTGTGTGGCTAAAATAAAAAACTAGTTGAGTATATATGAAAGGTTTATGTATACATTTGAATGGTTTTTCTTTTCAACCACAGATTTCATACACGAATAGAAATACAGCATCAAATTTTACTATAATTCTTACCGGAGCGCAGACGGTTCAGCTTCATATACAAAATTACTATGAACATAACAAAATTTAGTCAAAATTTAGTAGAAAATGTTTCGTCGATAGTTTTCTGTAATTTGGGGAAAATTTTTGTGTTTGAGGTTATGGTCCGTAGTTTGCAATGATCACAGTTAATTTTGTATATGTTTTTCTATCCGTGTAACGAAATTGTTCAATAAAAGATTGACGAAATGGGAAAAAATTATTTTATAGAAAAATAAGCATTTTTCATTCATTAGTTTTGTGAATACAATTTGATATAACAAGATCACATTTTTACGTATTTTTTCTTCCATTTTTTACAGATTTAACAGCTCGTTTATCTTGGATTAATTGGGAGAATCTCGGAGTGAACCCAAACAGACGGTCGGTTTTAACTACCCTCTCCTTGACAACAGACAATATGAACTGAATAATAAGTAAAAACTTTAGACAAGGTATCAAACAGCACTGACGAAAAACGAACAGAAAACATTACGTGCATTCATACAATTTGCTTTGTAAATATATCAAAATAAGTTCTATTTTTTTCGGCCAGTATATATAGATCGTTATATATATATATATTTATACTTTTTTGTTTCTAGTCAACGTGCAATCTGTGCCAAGTAACAATGTAAGCTTAGTGTTGCGTTGTAAATTTATCTGTAAGCCAGTGATAAATTATATAATTAAAAAATCAACAAAAATCACACAATTTGTATGTCGTTTGTGTGAGAGACAATCGAGTTTCGATTGTATATTATAAAATAAAAATGATACTTGGTAATCATATATATATTTAATCTAATTTCATTCATTTTTTATTATATTTTTTTTTATTTTCTCACATTTTTTAATTTTGATATTCAAATGTCGTATTTCCGAAAAATATACATTCAAGAAAAAAATGAAATATTCGTATGAGCCTAGAGATTATTGGATATCTCAAATTTAAATGATTTTGTCATGTCCGCAGCTGCATTTCTTATTTTTTTACTACTAATGTATTATTCAAGGCGTCGCCCACTTGCACCAGTGTCAATGCACTGATATTGAGCAATTACCTAAAATACCTGATCAGTCACCGGCCTGACGATCGGCCCGGTCATTAACTTGTATTACCGATCATACGCGTTCATCGTTCTTTATTGCAATAGCCTCGCGGACTTAACCGCGAAGCGCCAAGAGCAATGAACGTCAGGTGCAACTATGCATTTTTGGGTTTCATGACCCATGCCACTACTACTGATTTTTGGCTGCGATCGCGTAGCAACCAATAACTATATAAACAGCTAATTGATGCATAGCCATTGCTCAGTCTCGGATGAGCGCCTGTCTGTCCTGAAATTGTTCAGCAGCGCTCCGTAGCTTCTGACTGTCCTCAAATTGTTCAGCGGAGCTACGCGTCCGACCTGCAGACTCGATCGTCCTCAAATCGTGTGACAAGCTGCAGGGACACAAGACAAGTTCGTGCAACGGACTTTGTCACTTTCCAGATTCTAATTCATACACTTTCTTTAATAACCAGTTCCAGTAGAGTACACACAGTCGGGCCGGCTCCCGACTCGCGGACGCGAAACTGTGAAGGGTCGACTCGTCAATAAACTAATATCATCCAAATACTGAATAAATAACTTTATTTGTGACTCTACCTGATAACCTCAGTGCGTGGTGTCTCTTTCGACTATCAAAAAGGCAGAAAAATAGGGAGGAGACATGTGGACAATGCGATGATTAGTTAACTTCTCATTCCCTGAAGGAACCAGATAAATCCCTATTGTAACATTCATAATCCTCAGAAGAAATTTCAATAAACATATCATCCAGGGCTAATAATTCTTTCCGTTTGGCTCGAAGCGTTTTCTTGAATTCGTCTGAAATATTGAAAATCAAAAATACTTATTCTGATTTAAATAAAACCTCTTATTTAAACTTTTTTATTTTAAAAATTTTATTTTATCTCTCACCAATCATTCCAGACAAGGGCGTTTCTTCACCATATTCTTATAGCAAAATCCGTAGATCAATATTTTTTCGCAGTTCTTCTTAATTTTTATGTACCTGTTAAAACAAAACCAAAAATGGTTAAAAAATAGTGGAAAAATTTTTTCGAAAAATCAATAAAATTCTGAATTGTGACAAGTTAGAACATTTTCTATACGAAATACCGTGATTTGTTTTCTTAATATTTCACTTAGTAGAAAAACAGCAAATTCGATAATTTTCTATCCAAAACTGGGAATGTTGATTAAATGAGTATCCTTATGTTTCATCGGAGCGACTTTCAGCCCGGATTCGTCGTTCATGTGGGCGTAGCCGAGTACTTGGTTTTCCTCGTCACCCATTAAAGTCTCCAAAACTATGCTGTGCACTTTTGCCATGTGTTCGGAAGAATATTTGCTTGGATAAAAACGATCTGCGAAAATGTTGATTAAAGTTAATCTACAATTTTGAAACAAGGTTTATAGTTAATTTTTCTACACGTTTATAAAATGTTAATATACTCATTCAAATTTTTCTGAATAATGTTTTTTTTTACACTAACAGAAATTTTATATCTAAAATTGCTATTTTTGTATTAAAGTAGATGTATAGGATAAAGTGTAGTAAAAATTACTAATATAAGCAAGAAAAATTCTAATATAATATCATATATTACATATTGATTTTGGAAAATTAATATTACGATAGTAAATTATCGTACATAATTTACAAAAATAAAAAAT